>JALPQI010007022.1:0-58343 GCA_025490895.1 Thaumatotibia leucotreta | reverse complement strand
TACGCCCTTGAATTTCTTCGCAGATGTCTGCAGGTTTCCTGACGATGTTTTCCTTCACCGTAAACCGCTTGTGAATATCAAATGATATTTCGTACAGACGTTTTTCGACTGACTTATACACAAGTGGGTGCCTACTTTCGAATCCCATTCTAATCGCGGTTTGACAATACATTTGTATGTGATTTGTATGCAAAAATAATCATACTGGAATATAGAGAGATGCCAGCGTACGATCCTCCCTATCCTAGCATTGAGTGTCATCTGGACTTCGACGCGACGAGGGTCCTCTCGCGGCAGGGTCACCACCGACGGGTCCAACCCGTCGAACAATTCCTCCAGAGCGATCAGGATCACATCCATGAGGTTGTAGTAGTGCAGCAGGAGGTGGAATAGGATGTATACGTACACTGCAATGGCGAATAACATTGTACTATGACGGGGTAACTGTGCGAGTGACGAGGTCACCAGTAACCGTACCTGGGTCAAACTCAAAATCATGTTATGAATCTTTACGGTGGACATTTTAAAAGTTAAGAGGTATGAGAGTTAATTTTCTTATTAAACCCATTATTATCATTTAAAGTCACTCCTTCCCTATTGAATTGTACGATAAAAATCACGACTACACTCCTACCAGTTGCTTACTATTGGCCACAGGAAAGAGGTGCTCTACAGTTCAGCTGAACACGCTCTTTTTTTCCTATGGTCGATAGTTAACAGCCTATGGACAGGTAGTAATGATTTTTATCATACAACGAAATGAAAAAGGAGTATACGTCTTAATGAAGATACTTAAGGCTTTCATAAGAAAATCAAGCTTTATAGGCCTTAACTTTTAACCGCCGGGATTTTTTCATGTAGCGTACCCGTATCGCCACATCAGACCTTGCACTTGAATGGGACTAATTCATACACCGTAAAAAACCTAATCAGACCTCATATTTTAAAGACAATACGTTTCATTATTTTCCTGACGTTCGGACATGACCTTACACCCGTGGTCGCAGGCAGACCTGTGTCTTATTTATCAGACTAGGGCGAGGTGAGCTTGACATTGATTGTCTGATACTACGGCGGTTAAAAGGTTAACGCATTTTTTTTCTTATCGTCTCGCTCGCGCCAATACGCAAGTACGAGCGAGATGGATAGAAAGTACGTACTGCAACTCATGGTAGGGCTACAGAGCGGGGGGTGCATTTTTGGTGGGAGGTAGGGTGTGTTGAGACTCTAATCTAAGTTAGTACTATTTATAGAGATACCTAGTATTTATTATACTGTGATTGTACCGAGATTTGCTCCGTTCGTTCGGGAAATTGAGTTTCAGATAAAGCTGTCAGGAGTCTTAGGATTAGTGAGGATGAGGATGGGGCTAAGTACGGATACGGATACCTACATCAATTATGTTCAAAAATTAAACGTTTTGTTTAGATTTTAGGCCACATTCTTATGGTCAAAAAAGAGTTTACAATCCACACTTATCCTTTCTGAACTAAACTTATTAAAAAAAATTTAAAGCGTGACATTTGCATACCTACTAACTACGGAATTAAAACTTTTATTTTAGTAAAATAATTAACAAATAAATACTTACACCCGAATGTAAACAGCACAATAAAAATAAGTATTATCTCGAATGTCATAAATATTTCGTAGTTTGGAGTCCTGTGAGGGTCGTCTTTCGGAAGCCAGATCGGAAACATGAGCGGCCGCACCGTGTGTTCGTCCAACGTTGCGAAAATGCTTTGCCACAGCAGGTAGAACATCGTGTTGGCTATGTATAATGACGCTACCCAGCTGGCAAATATCAGCCAATACCAGCAAAGCTTCCAAATGAGAAGCTGTCCATCTAAAAAGCATTTTCTGAAAAGAAAGTGATGTGCCTATAGTTAGGTAGGTACCATGCGCCTGTAGTGACTATATTTTTAACCCTTTATTCATAAATGGCAGTACCTAACTGACGTGCTGCCCACATTAGGTCCTCCGTGAAAATGGCACGTGCAACAGTGCCAAAATATCGGGTGCTCAATAAGTTAAATTAACATGGTAAATATCCCGTTTTAAGTCATACTAATGGTTGTCTTAAAACTATTGCGAATTCAGAATTTGACTGAGTAATGTTCATGTTTCACAAGTGCTTTGCGGTGAAGGAAAACATCGTGAGGAAACCTGCATGCACCTGCGAAGAAATTCAAGGGTGTATGTGAAGTCCTCAACAAGTACTGGACCAGCGTTAAGACCACGCAAAATAGGCACGTTTGATGTCGAGTTGCCGAAAAATGGCCAGAATACAACGACAATAACAAATGTTCATGTTTTATTATTTCTGCTGAGTTGAACATTTTTCACAAAATTTTCACATGATAACATTTCGGACCCACCACGATTACTACTCACTCACTAGATAGATAGAATCCTGATAGTTTTCTGACCGCCAAAACTGGCCAATTCCGATTCGTTACATAACTTAACATTAATGTTATGATCCCAAAATGATGCATTGTCAAAACAGATAAATTTCATAATGGGTACAATACGAAATTGTACATTTATCTTCAGGGTGAGCTTTATAGTGTTGAGGTCAGTAAAAATAGGGTAGTGGCCCGATTTAAATACAAACGTACTTAATTAGCTACACATAAAAGGTGATTTCCACCAGCGAGGCGGGAAAACATAGGAAAGTGACTGAAATTACACTGATTCGTATCCACAAAAAAATGGCGACCCTGCGTGAGCCCGGTGCTCTTAAGTTCGCTTTGCACGCAATTGCTGCATAAAATACCTTAGTTGAAATAGTTATTTTTTATTTATTTATTAAATTCAGTATTTAATCTAGGCTGGTGTTGACAAAGTTGAGTGGGTACAAGTTATTTAGCCACGGGACACAGGTTTACTGCTTTTTACAGTTTTTTCTTACAAACAGAAACAGACAGGGACTGCATACCGTACAGTTAGATTTACAACAGATTTCGATACCTACCTATACTTCCTCCCTAAGGAACAAATAAACAGAAAGTCGTTGTTCATATTATTCAACAGTTCGAAAATTCTGATCCTGTTTCGCAGCACACTCGAGTATACGATACTGACAGAGCCGAGGATGAAGAAATAGCAGAAACATTCAGTGGCGAACGTGTAGTCTTTAATGGTGATGCCCCGCCATATAAACATCATCTCGAACGCTGTGGCTATCAGCGTGATCATAGCACTGAGGACTGGCCATATAAATCTGAAAGAAGGATCTGTCAATACGTTTTGTACTTAAATATTTTCAAACACACGGCCTTACCTGACAAGTGACAACTAAAAAGAAATTCGAATAAATTCGTGAAATCAATTAAATATATAATGATAACCTTATTATAGATTCCCGATTACTAAAAAATATTCCATTTATGGCGAAAAATAATTCAAATTGTGGGTGGAATAGCTGTAGCGTAATATCATTTCGGTTCCAGTCGAAATCGTCTTTATTAATGAAGTGTTTTACAGTATTTAATATAGTCATTGCTTCAAGCGGTAGTGAGGTACAAAAGGAGATTGAATTTGTAATGTGACGCTAGGCATTCACTTTTTTATCGATTTTAACATGGAAGAAAATGGAATAATTTCTAGAAAATTGCATTAGACAATTCAGAAAATCGCTTCGATTAGCGCGGCAGTTAGGGAGGTAACTGCACATTTTTTCTTTCATTTGCTAATTAAGTACCTATTTCATTTCATAGATCGGTCCCTATTTTCCTGCGTGCCCAATACTTAATCTTGAATAATATCTTAGCCAGGAATTAGCCTTACTGCTTGAATGGTATATTAAAAAAAAAATCTAAATGAAATAAAGAATAAATATAAGTACAGTTTTAGAATGTTTCTATAGGTAAGTACCTATTTACGCTCCCATAGAAGATTTGAATTTGGCGCCTTATTAATTTCAATATTTTCTCCTGTTTTCTCCTGGATTTTACACCATGTGTCTCCTGGTCTCCATGCCGTGTGGTGACGGCAGTAAGAATATATTTGTCACCACCAATTCCTCCTGTGACCTGGAGCGAAGTAAAGCGCGAAGCTCAAGACCGTTCGGGATGGCGACGCACTGTGGACGCCCTCTGCCCCATCTAGGGGACATAGGACATTAAGTCAAGTAAGTCAATTCCCCCTGTGGGTGTCGTAAGAGTCGACTAAGGGATTGAAGTGTCACTGACCATTATTTGATAAAAGATTGATGATGGGCAGCAGCGTCATCATAGTGGACACATCACTGCGATCACCAATTCGCTTGCCCAGCGTGGCGATTATGGGCATTTACCTCCTAATGCGTCTAATACGCATTGTTAATAGGAGAGGCCTACGTCCAGCAGTGGACTATCATAGGCTGATGATGTGTCCTGGTAGTCTTGGTATTTTATTTTCAAATGGGATCTGGCTACACTGCAGTCGATTATTTTATCATTCGTAATTTCATCAGAGTATTGTAATGTAACGCCAAACAGAGTAGAGAT
The DNA here is from genome assembly GCA_025490895.1 of Thaumatotibia leucotreta. NCBI lineage: Eukaryota > Metazoa > Arthropoda > Insecta > Lepidoptera > Tortricidae > Thaumatotibia > Thaumatotibia leucotreta. The sequence continues at coordinate 53,850 of JALPQI010007022.1, read as the reverse complement.
AAAAACTATTTTGTTGTGGGGCTTTAAAACCGTATTACCTACTTAGATATTCACTTAGTGTTATTTACATAATATTATTATACAAGATACTCAATCTTGATTACGTTTATAATGTATTACAAGTTGTTAACGTCAAACTAGCCGACTTTGCCTTCAGGGGAAACATTTACCAACCCCAGATTTTTTGATAAATTGGTTGATGTAGAAAAATACAACACTATTGGCAACACCCTTATTAAAATGGGGTACCTACGTGAGTAGCAACACTGGGTATTACTTTTAAAAAAAAATCTAGTTATGGGCAATGTTTCCCTTGAAGGCTTAGCTAGTTTGACGGTACATACAAAGTTGAGATACTAACATATGCTTATACCATATTTAATTAACAGTATGCATACAATGATACAACTCAGTCGAGCTAAGTTTTCATGACGCCACGCCAGAGTATGCGTAGTGGTGTACGCGTAATTCAAACTATTTAAGATTGATATTTATTTTATAAATGTTAGCCTATTAGGTAGCAAGTCGTTCAACTATATTGGACCGAATTTGCTTTTATCTTTATAATTATGTGTGAGTCCTTATGGTTACCGAGAAAAAGGGACGTTTTAGTAAAGAGAGAGGAGGTTCTTCTTTTGTACAGTAGGTATCTATATTACGTAACCAAATATTTTTTCAGACCAAAGAATGCATTGTATAATACTACGAACAAATAAAACATGGAAGCCGCACGCCATATTAAATTGCCTTTCAAAAACGTTCCTGAATTTTAGTTGTCAAGTGTCACCCCCTCTTCAATGCATCGCGGTAATGAATGTCAATATCAACCTATAAAAACTTAAACCGCCATTTATAAATAGTTGTGATTGGTCCATCAAAGTTTTGATATTCTATAAACATTTGTCAAAGATGTTGCGCCGAAATATGCGCGGTGCTAAAAAAAGCGCTATGTCCTGCCCATCTTGGCACAATTGAACAATTGCTTTTGGGGGCATTTTCGAGCTGGCGTTAGACGTCCATTTTATATATGGTCGCAGGTATAATAATACCAACCGGTACTATAGTTCCTGTGTTTTGCATAGATACTCGTAATGTAATTATATTACAATAGGTAGATAGATATAGATACACAGGGGCACATGTTTTGCATAATAACTATGTTGTTGATTGAAAGCATTTGAGTAGATAATTGTGATTATAAAATAGATTATACTTGAACCAGCTGGCGCTGTCTACATCATTTTTCGCTTGTGTGATAAGATTATCTTGTATCCTAAATATATAAAAATCAATCGCTGTTCGTTAAGTAGGTACGCTTAAACACAAAAACGGCTGGACCGATTTAGCTAATCATGGTACCGTAAAACTACCCAACTATAGTCCAAAAGCTCTCAACTACGGTACAAATCTATGTCAAATATCTTCGATTTAGTGTAATTATTTTATTATTGACGCAGTTGTTACACAAATTCTCCTCATTAATGATTAAAAAACTTAGAGAAAACTAAAGTAAAAGATATCCATTGATGCTTAATTACGAGTTGAACTTGTGAACCGTAGTTGTAGTACTGGACTATAGTTGTATGGCTTTACGGTATTGAAACGTTAACAAGGTCCGGGGAAGGTTTAGGAGAAAATAAAATAAAATGGAAAAATTACGAGGCAAAAAGGTACGAAAAACGACAATTTTGTTTTCCCATACAACTAAAAATGGCAAGTAAAATAGTACATACCGGTCGGACAAACAGGAAAAATAAATATTGTGTGATCGGATTAAGAGGATTTTTCAAGCTCTCGTGATTTGATCGATCGAATCAGACGAACTTTTGAAATTCCATTACTCCGATAGTCCGATAGTAGGACTGACAGGACTTAAAAAGTCCTTATAGTCCGATCAATCGCGCCAACACGAAAAAAAAATCGTATTCCGATTGATTGGACTAGCCAATCGCACTATACTACTACTAAGGGACACCTAAGGGAAACTTTTGGAGACTGGTGAATAATAACAATTCATAGAGTGCTATAAAATTACCCTAAGGTTAATATGTACGAGCCCCGATGCAGTGGAGTTCGTTTAGTTCGAAACAATTTTTACAAATTTTTGAATATTTTAAAAATGATCACATTATGCTAATGATAAATTGTATGAACGTTAGTCATGGTTAATGTACTACATTTCAAGAGACACAACAATCTGAAGTACGCTTTTGTTGTTTAATAAATCGATTTTAACAAACCAGTGTCTAAATTATATTTTCGTTCACCACCGTAATTCCGCGCTTATAAGCTTGACGCAAAATTCGCAGTGCATCAGGTGTACCATGTCGTATTTAATATTAATGGCGTTCTTTACATTCATTGATTATTTACAAAATTAAAAATTGTGGAAAAAATTTAAAAAAACACCTCTCGTAAAATAGTTTTTTTTTATTCTGATTTATTAAGTCCAAATATTTTATACTCAAAGAAACTACTTTAGTACTACTATTGAATAGTGAAGGTTTTATCTCTAAACCTTTCCCCCCGGATGAACGGGATAATCTCGAAAAACTGTCTAACTGGACGAGAACATATGCATCGGGGCTCGTACAATGTACATACCGTCCTAGCCGTTTTCGGTCAAGGCGACTGCGTCCTATTGATGAGAGCATCGCTGATGTTTTTGGGTGACAGACAAAGCCAATTTTTGCAACGAATGTGCAACCACACTCGCTATAAGTCAGCGCCCCTCCGATATAATTATAACAATGCTCGTCGCACTTAGCGTCGTGTTCTGAGCGTCACCTATAGCTTCAAAGTCACGCACAGGCCCCCCCTCCCTGACACGGCACTAAGATATGCATAGGTGTTGTTTAAAGTGTAAAATACTATCATAGCACAGGGCAATGCCCTCCCCCCCTCGACGAAGTCCTGGATCCGCGCCTGGTCACGCACCTGAGTGTGCATAATATGCCTCCAATTAGAGCGGTCATAATACTAGTCTAACTGTCCCAACTAGGTCTACACTCTCCCATGTTACTGGCTCTATCCTCGTCCTGCCCAATGTGATTTATAAAGGACATATTCGATTATGTAGAACAAAAGAAAAGCAACTATATTTTCAAACTCATTAGGTTTAAATTTCAGTAGCTCGAACTTAGTATGACGGGCAGGACGAGGCTATGTATGCTCTCTTCATATAACGCTTCAACACATCTTTATACCGCAGAAACTGGCCGCCCCGCTAACGTTTGCGATTTTGCAGTTCGCAGTAAAAGATGCGCTTCGCCACTGTCCTGTGACATGCGAGAGATGTGGCCACACCATCGCAGCTGTCACAATCTCAACAAGGTAGGCCTCTATCCCAATAACATTTGCACGTCGCACGTGTTCCTCGGACACTATCACAGTCAGACCAATGGATAATTGGATACCCACAAAGGCAACTTAGGTGGTAACTATCTAACGAACGAATATGCCTACGATACAGGCACCAGGTTTCCGAGGCATAGAGATTTGATAGGACGATTGCCACGTATACAGCTACCTTAGTAAGGAGTTTTATGTCGTATCACCGGAATACCTAACAACGAAGTTTGCCGGAAGCTGCTGCAGCAGCTCCTATTCTGCCGGCCAGGTTTAAAGCTAATAAATATGCGGAGAACAATACCAAGAATTTTCAATGAAAACATTCCCAATTCTGTAGGCTTGTGATAGTAAGTACTGTTTAATTGTTTGTCGATATGTATGGATGTGCGAAAGTGACGAATAGCTCTATAAACGGTAAACGCGTGACCATGGTAAGCCGCCTGGAAACTTAGTCGGTGCTATCTACTCGTATTCATCAAATTTCAATAATAGTACGTACTCGGAAATGCTAAGCCCGGCTAAAACCAAATACTCGTACGATACACCTAAATAAGTAAATATATACCAATTCTACATAAGATATTTTTGCTGGCCGGATATCTTGACAGCGTAAGGCAATTATCATCAAAAATAGACAATTAGTATAAAGAAAACAATTAAGTACAGATATTGAATAAAAAAGATGTCTCTATAACTATATTCACTGTACTGGCCCCATCTGAAATATCTTTTGTATTCTTGCCATTTTTAAATTCCGAATATTCCTAGGGTTAGTTAAGTAATTAATTTAATTTTACGTTAGGTGTCGGATACTGGAACGCCAGTAAGAGAAATTTTAATTATTGTACGTATATTTAATTTCATTGTATAAATGTGCAGTAGAGAATGATACTTGTATAAAAGGTACACTAACATTAAAGTACGCGCAGGTCCGCTTCAAGTACGACGTAGAACGATGGTAACGTTCAACATCCCACGTAAAAAGAAAAATCATTGTTTAAATGCACAATCAATTTCGTGCGCACTAATTCCCAATAACATATTATAATTTATTAGGTTATACTTATGTAGCTTATAGCTTTGATAGTCTCTTTGTAATTTGATAAATACCGGACCGTTTGTAAAGTAGCCAGTCGATGCTCTGACTTCACGCGCGTACCAAGATGTTCGCAGAGGTCGTGGCTGTGGTATTGTTCCCACTTGTGCTGTTGTATATTATCAACAGCGCCTTCAAGAAGCCCTGCAATTTCCCACCTGGTAAGAAAAACTACTAATATTTTATAATGTTACTTTTCTTTCTCTTCACTTTCCCCAAAAATCAGATAGGCACCTAAATTGAATATAGCTTTTCTCACCCCAAGTTTCACCGGGTGGTGGGGGTGTAGCATGGAATCCTCTGTCTTTTTTTATTATGAATTTTTGTTTGTATTATTAAATATTCGTGAGTGCAAAGTAATTACTTACCTACTTTTTTTTTCATGCTTACTAATAGGAGTAGGTAGGTACAAAAATAAAGTGTAGAAAAGAATAGAGGGTGGGTGAATATGCATTTAAAATAAATATAATTTTATAAATTTAATATTTAATAATTTTTAATTTTATTGATAAGTGTTATTATTGTACACAACTTTGGAAAACGGAGATCTTCCCTGGGTTCTATGAACTCTATTAATTTGAAATAAACGGTACCGTACAACGGGGTAAATAGGAATGGCGGGGTATATAGGAACGTAGAGTAAACTGGTCTGTTAGCCCAGGACAAACAGTCCAATTTAGAACAACAGATTTTTTCATGTGTTATTCTAAACTGGACTGTTTGTCCTGGGCTAACAGACTAGTTTACATTTATTTACCCCGTCATTCCTATTTACCCCCCTACTAATTTTTACGGTACTTATTTTGTGATTAGAACTAATCGATTATGTTATTGTTTAAAAACGAATAATAACAGATAAATATTTAATTATACGAAAAATGCTAGAATGTGTGCGAAATTTAAGGAAAATGTCACAAATTATTAAGAAAATTTAATTTTTATTAATGTGCCGATAGTTCACCTAGTGAGAGGATGTTGGTTCCGTAAGCTTCCGTTCTTACTGTCGTTGTTGCCATCACATTCTAACTCGTTTGTACGAGCGAAAGTGATGGAAAGTACGATAAACGATGAAAGTGGTACCACTGTACGTCTCAGTAGTACCTACCTGTGCAGTCAGTATAGACTAGCGGCCCATGCTGAAAAAAATATGGGTCATTTGAACCACCAAGTGACCTATCTAGAACGATATTAAGAGCATAAAATAATAAGATTCAGCACTATGCCGTCACTTGTAAGCTGTCCAACTGAGTGCAGGTTTTTTACGGCACTGTGCATTTTCTTATTATTTTTCATGGATCTATCGGTGGTAATAATGCCGTACAAAAAATAATATGTGACCAAAATGGACTCACTCTACCTGTAATTTTGAATTCTCACCTGCACTCCTGCACCTGTATTTAATGTGTATATTATGTTGTGTCACAAATAAATGTTTTTTCTTTTCTTTTCTTTTCACTCAGTTGGACAGCTTACAAGTGACGGCATAGTGCTGAATCTTATTATTTTATGCTCTTATATCGTTCTAGATAGGTCACCTTGTGGTTCATATGACCCATGACCCATAATCTTTTCAGCATGGGCCGCTAGTCTACTAGTAGTGCAGCCCCCGCGTTATTATAATGCGGGCTTACTTTCTCTCGGGCTCGCTCGCGCCAATATGAGAGTAAGGGGGATCGATAGTCATTTCGCGCTAATAACGCTGGTAAGCACACTGGACGAAATGTATGATCACATGATTTCTGGACTCTTCCAGAACTCTTCCCCTGCATACTAAAGTGGATTCGTTTTTAACAAACCTCTTCCTGTCTGAAAAAAAATACAGAAAGTAGGTCAAAACATACCTATGTATATTTATAATATACATATTTTTTGACATAATATTTCATTGCCAAAAAAGGGTTAATGTTTTTTTTATTTCCATATAGAAAATTTTTATTCACATAGGATGTGCAATTTGAAGAAAGTAGTTTTCTCTTAATTGATTATGGGAATCTTGGAAAACGATGAAGTTTTCTTGATGATATTAAAGGTTTTTAACATACTCGATCGAAAAAAAAAGGTAATATCACTCTCTCCAACTTTTTCAAATGTAATTCTAAAAAATATCGAATATACAGAGTGTCACATAGATGGACAAATGAACAGAAAGTAGGTAGGTTAGGTTATGAGCCATTCAATCAGTTTTAAACAAAAAATTACACATTGTTGATTTGGATTTTTTTACTTGTTGAAAAAAAATTCTTAATGTGCAAGATAATTGGGTAAAATACGCAAAATTGGCGAATAGTTTGGCAAATCGCTTTCTAAGTAGAAAAAGTCATCAAATTGAAAAATATAGGCTTTTAAAATAAAAAGGCTTGATTTTTTTTCTGTGAGTAGCTTTACTAAATTTTTGCCTTTTTTTAAGCGACTATAATATTTGAAAAGGAGGATGTTCTGATTTATTTTATTATTATCTGACTGATTTATTATAATTGCTACGTAATTAAGTTTTTTAGTAGTTTTATTTTATTATTGCACAGCACACGAAAGAGGATTTCATTAGGAGCTTTTACGCATTTCAAATCGAACTTTATTCATGCAGTGTTTTCTTTTAATTTGCACAAAACACATTGCGTAGGTACAGGTACATTATCGTGTTGTAAATTATATAATATACTCGTATATACAATACCTATACCTACACATTTATCATCAATCATCATTATCATCATCATACCTGCTTTCGCTTTATCTGCAGTGAAAGTTACAATACAAATATTCCTAAAGAGTTACTTATCGAAATGTTAAATGAAATATTTTGGTGGCAAGTAGGTACAGTCAAGGGCAAAAATATGTATACACTTTTGCACCTTAATTTTACGGCATAAGATAAAAAAGTGTATACATATTTATGCCCTTGACTATATGATGAAAAAAATTATGTATAGCAGGAACCTATCTTCTATTGCAAACTAGGGTTTTTCAAACTCGTTCCCATTTGTCACTTTTCCCCTGGGTGTAGGTACAATGTGCCATTTTGTAGATATTGTAGTATTAGGTTTCAATAATGATGAAATTAAAAGAAATAATAGTAAATATTTTCTTCGGTTACCGGTTACCGCGATGATTACCCATAAAATAACACTTTACAGGGTTCGTGATCTGGGGTCGCAGGGAACAAACCTTGTTAAATTTCATTAATATACGCGATAATTAAAATAGTTTTATTTCAAAAATAAAACTGTTAAATATTGCATTCATATACCTACAACAGGGTTAAATACTACGTGTGGAATTTGAACCCGTTATAATACTCGTTATAGGGCGTCGCTATTAGTAAATATACTTAAATAATAACAACAAAAACATCTGAATAGATAATACGGAGCATTAATCGATGCGTCGGGTATAGTATAAGGTTAGTTTGAGGACTATACGCAATCCCACTAATTATTATTTGATAAGCTTTATTATTGTTTATTTTTACATTGCTTTTGTCAACGATTACTCGACTACATAGTTTTAATCTACGACCATAACGTCTAACGCCAGCTCATACATGCCCCCAAAACCAATAGTTCAATTGTGCCAAGATGGGCAGGACATAGCGCTTTTCTTAACACCGCGCATATTTCGGCGCAACATCTTTGACAAATGTTTATAGATTATATTTATAGCCAATCAAAACTTTGATGGAGCAATTACAACTACTTGCAAATGGCGGTTTAAGTTTTTATAGGTTGACATCAGCATCACCGTGACGCATTGAAGAAGGGGTGACATTTGTCAACTAAAATTCAGGACCGTTTTTGAAAGGCAATTTAGTATGGCGGGCGGCTTCCATGTTTTATTTGTTCGTAGGTTTTAATGCAAGGTTTGAACATTCTTGAAGTACAGGAGGCCCAGCCATGATGCCATTGTGTAATCGTATACGATAAGGGATAAGTCACGTAACCATAATAATGTATGGAATGTTCAAGTGACTTTTCGTATGCATCTGTCATTCTCATACGTTGATTAGGTACTTATCGCTTATCTTATGCGATTGCAATGGCATCTTGGCTAAGCGTGCACGTAGGTATTTACCTACTTTAACGTGTATGTAGGTACCCGCTAATAAAGTATTAATGACATTAAATAGATGTTAGTAAGAAGTATAAAGGGGGAATTTATTCATAAATAAGGGTTGTAGCGAAAAATAAAACCATATGAATTAAAATGTTAGTGTTAATGTTGCCGGGTAGGTATGTTTGGAATAACTGCTCCATCTACGAACAAATAATACATGGAAGCCGCACGCCATATTAAATTGCCTTTCAAAAACGGTCCTGAATTTTAGTTGACAAATGTCACCCTCTCTTCAATGCTTCACGGTAATTGAATTTCCATGTCAACCTATTAAAACTTAAACGGCCATTTGAAAATAGTTGCGACTGGTCCATCAAAGTTTTGATTGGCTATATTCTATAAACATTTGTCAAAGATGTTACGCCGAAATATGCGTGGTGTTAAGTAAAGCGCTATGTCCTGCCCATCTTGGCACAATTGAACAATTGTTTTTGGGGTATTTTTGAGCTGGCGTCAGACGTCCATGTTATATATGGTCGCAGTGCTCCATCAAGAAAGCCAAATAATTGTTTATCTATGCACATATCATTAGTGCTCCAAAATGCGTTCAAAAACCATAGGAAATGACAAGCATTATTACAATCAGTTTAACTACGGGAACTTTTCTATCTGTGGTAGATAAAATTTGTACTGAAAAGTTAACTTTGTAGTACAGATTTCTGTAAGTAAATGAGTTTAAATTTGGAACAGCTGTCAAAACTCAAGGTACATCTGGGCCTACTCAATTAGGTACAGTAGCCATCAGAAATATCGTAACGTTCGAAGTATTCAAAATTACTTATAATTATTAATTATTCTGAATACACCTTTATTACCATAGATTGTTCAGATATTTTTTATCGCTCCGGACGCCACGATATATCTGATGGCGTTGGCGACTGTACAATGAAATACAGTCGGACACTGGGAAACGTAACTTTTCAGGCTGGTTAGGTATATTTAATACTCGTAGAGATATAAAGCCTGTTAAGTATAGGGCTCTCCTCAAACTTGCAATGAAATAAACAATCAGTAAATTTTCACGAATGTACAATTTGTTTTAATATCTTTGAGGTAATCTTTTAGGTACCCGGTAACATTTATGTTCTATGTTGTCCATTGTCCAATGTCAACATGTTGGGTCACTTATAAAAAGAAGGTTACTTCCGTTACCTAGATTTACTTCCTTTCCGTAAACGTGAACTTGATATGTACATAATGGGTACTCAATACCTACCTCAGGTATTGAGTACCCATTATGTACATATCAAGTTCAGTTATCGTCATCGAGTCGAACCAGTGGTACTTCCGAGTTCAATTTAACGTACACTCAACCAAACTAGGCCTTTCTAGAACCATGTCAAAGTGACAAGTAATAAGAGATTTCTTACAATTTGATTTATGACTTTACTTGACATGGTTCCTGAGTCCTGAATGGCCTAGGGTTCCAATTGGGTGGCTGTTACGTAATGGCGTTTCATTGCAAGTTTAACAAAAATCAATTTTGCATAATTAGTAAATTTATCATTGTTTTTAACCGACTTCAAAAAAGGAGGAGGTTCACAATTCGAGTGTTTTTTTTTGTATGTATGTTACCCGATATCTCCGAGAATCGTGAACCTATTTGATTTTTTTTTGTAACTGAACGTGTATTATAACCCTGAGATGGTCCCGTTAGCACCAAGTTGGGGTTTGATGATGGGATCTTGGAGAAATCGAGGGATCTCTTCAAATGTTACAGGTACCTACAATACCTACATGTATGGCGCTTTTGGTAATTTTAATTCATTTACTAGCATTTGCATTCAGAAAGTAGGATTTGATGATAGGAAACCAATGATGGAAACAAATCGGGGATCTTGGAGAAATCGGTTGAAGTCGGTTTTTACAATTTTTAATTTGGTGATTATTGTTACATCGCTTATTAATTTCCGTGCAGTCGAAATGAAAAGTACTTAGTATGTTTATCTTGGGTGAAAGCGCCCATTTCACCCTCGAACTATTGGCGCTCTCTCTTCATTTGATCGCCAAAATATCTCGGATGAAATGCGTCGCTTTCAAGTCTTTCTGCCCTGTAAACAATATAGTATTATTGAATAAAAAAATATAATATATCCAAGTTAAACCCCGTGTTAAAATATTATCGAACCGGATTACCGTATTTTAGTCGATGATTGCTCCAACGCCCGACGCGTACGTACTGCGGGCTTTGACCGAGGGTGCTCCGGACGAGGACCCTCTTAATGGGTCGAAACATGTCGAGCAATCATCGACATAAATACTTGAGTAACCCGGTTCTATAATATTTTAATACGTTTGAGTCTCACGTTAGTTATAATTCTAAAATTCCGTGATTAAACTTTTTGGTCGATGTTGCTGTTGCAATTAGATTTGATTAGCGTGAAATCCTGATTCTTTCCAAACGGCTAGTTTTCTTCAGATTCTTTCGGAAAAAAATTAATGAAAGTTTCCATTTTAATTTTCAACTTTAAACCAATAGTTACATTACAATGCATTAGGTTTGTTCGTATACGCAAATACGAGTAGGATGGATAAAAAATAAATGCAAACATACACCTCAAATTCTATAGCTGACGATTCCATTTCCAAATGCCTCTATTTTTGAGATATCGCTATTTCGCTTAGCAGTAGCAGGGCAGAGTTAGTAAGAAGCACACTTTGAGCTTTGGCTGCAGCTCTTCAGTTAATGAATTAACCGTTAGGTACGTTAGGTTTAACCGTAAACTTGGCAGAATATTAAGAAATCGTGCATTCTAGCCTCCTCGCTACTTTGTAGAGCAAAAAATGTCTTGAAAAAATACAAAAAGTGGATCAAAAAGTATGTATCTTATAAGATACACTGCCAAGTTAAGGGCTCGATACGTAGCATAGTAAGCAGTAGCCGTACCATGAGATTCCGCGGCGTACTGAATATACTAAACGATACTCCTCCTGGAGTATGTGTGGCTGCTCCCGCGTTTCCGCTACTGCAGCTGTGGCCGGGTCGCATCCCACAAGGGTTGCCACCCGTTGCACCGTCATTTGGGGACGATGTTGAGAGGCTGTTGAAGGAAGATTTGCCATGGGCACGGCGAGAGAGAAAATAATTTTGGTGATGATGATGCGGTAAAGGTAAGGCAAAGTTCGATCTAAGAGAGATCTGAAAAGGAAGACAGATGGAGAGAGAGAGAGGCTGGTGCTCGATGCTCGATGCGCGGCTGTCGGCGCGTCGCTAGCGGCAGTGCTGGCTCGTCGTTGAGAGTCTGCTGCTAGAAAAGAGAGAAAATGGTGACCCAGCGGGGGCACCCGGGCAGGGCCCCGCTGGGTCGACAGAGAGAGCTGCTGGTGTCACCGCGGCGTAATTAACGCGCGGTTGCTTTCTATCCGACTCGCACGCACCAATATACTTCACCGAACCACACACGCTGTCACTCTATCAGCTGGAGGGCCGCAGGCCCGACGGCTCGCCCTACGCGAACCACTCACGCTGTCATTCTATTAGCTGGAGGGCCGCAGGCCCGACGGCTCGCCCTACGTGAACCACTCACGCTGTCACTATCAGCTGGAGGGCCGCAGGCCCGACGGCCCGCCCTTCGCGAACCACTCACGCTGTCACTCTATTAGCTGGAAGGCCGCAGGCCCGACGGCTCGTCCTACGCAAACCACTCACGCTGTCACTCTATCAGCTGGAGGGCCGCAGGCCCGACGGCCCGCCATTCGCGAACCACTCACGCTGTCACTCTATCAGCTGGAGGGCCGCAGGCCCGACGGCTCGCCCTACTACCTACTACATATAGTAATAATAGAAAGTAAGACACGCTAATAACGTAGCGGTAGCTCTCGGCTTCAACGACGCGTCAAGCAATATAATCATAACTTTAGTCGTTAATTTTATCTGAGCCTATTTAACCTCGTGAGGCCCTGAGTCATATACCTATATATTACATAGCATTTTGGCTTTATAGATATAGTGTCAAAGTTGAAATTCGGTTGAAGTAAGTGACGTCACCAGGCCTCAGGAGGTTAAATCTAGTTTTAGACAAGGGCTAATTAAACTAATTGTAATTATGAATACGGACCGATGATTGTAAAAGGAAAATTTGTATCAAACAATGTTATTGGCAACCGTTCCCGGTTGTCTTATCTTTGCAGACCTCATTTGAATACATTAACCCGTGTAATCAGCATAGATATTTAATTAATTCCCTGATGACATTGTCAAGCGCGCATAAAAACAAACGCTTTAATCATTCCTTTCCGCCGCAATCATTAATACGTTAAGGAGATTAAAAAAATATTTTGTTTTGATAAAATTGTACTGTAGGTACAGATACTCTCAACCAATTGGAACTTTATGTGACTCTAAAACCAAGTCAAAATGATTATCTAAAGGTGCCTTAGGCACTAACCGCGAGCTACTAAGCTATGAACTATGGACTTACCCCCTTATTCATAAACGTCTGCTAACTTAACAAGCCGCTAATAATTGTTTGTCCCTTTTGCTCTTATGGACACATTGTTAAGGCCGAAAGGGACAAACAATTATTAGCGGCTTGTTAAGTTAGCAGACGTTTATGAATAAGGGGGTATATTACGAACAAAAGATACGCACTCCTGTGCAAATAAAAGAGACACGGCGATACTCGCCCAGCGCCCAGCCATCAGCTAGGTATCACCGCCGGGCGAGTATCGCCGTGTCTCTTTTATTTTTAACGCGGCATTTAGACTGAGTCGGTCGCCGTATCAAACAATGTTCGTTGCCTGGCAACCTCATACTTTAATTCGACCGCATTAGGCCAACGACGAAGTGTAATTTTACAATCTGATTATACAAGGTGCCCACGAGGAAAGGGAAAAATTCTAACAGCATATTCCTGAGACTAAAAGAAGAAAAAAAAGTTAAATGAGTTTTGGTCAAATCTGCAAAAAAAAAATTTTTTTTTTAGTTTTATTTGATCTTTTGAATGCCTATATACACAAAAAAAAGGATTTTATTAATCAAACTATCTCAAAAAATGCATTTTTCTCAAACTTGCTACGGAATGTTGATGTTACTTACTTTAAATTAAACCAGGAAATACTATGTACCCGGTGTCAATTGCTAAGATGATATGTAAAGAGATTTCATGTATTTATTTCACACCTAGGACTGCAAACAAACCGTGTTTTGTTTTGAAACGTCAAATTGTGACACTAGGTCTTGACATTCAGCCACAGAAAAAAAAAATAACCTAAGAACTAATGTCTATACCACCAGGTAAAAGAATACCTCAAACAGATTTAAAAAAAACGGCGCGAATGTTTTTTTTTTAATTTACGATACTGTACTATTGGTTTATTTACAAATGAAATAGTATGGTTTGGCGAAATCAGTTCGTTTTATTTCACGGCAAGTTTGAGAAAAGCACTATACAAATCTCGGCGAGAAACAGGGTTACAGGCCGCGTATTCCTATCTGGCCTCAGTTCCTTCGGCCAGATATATCTACTTGGCCTGTAACCCTTCGTTTCCCGTCCTCTATAGTAATGTACTATTAAAGTTTTTTTTACATTTGCTAGGTAATTAAAAATATTTTAGTTCATTTGATTTCTGTCAATTAAGTGTGACAAGACTAAGACAACATGGTAACAAAATCGTTTCCTAAAATGCGTTTATCATAAAATAACGGTCTAAAACGGTCTTAAGAAAAAAATAATTTTTCCCTTAAAATAGACTGAATCCAGAAAACTTCATATGACATTTTTTACTTCAAATTTCGTCAGAAATCCGCTGTTGAATTTTTTCCCTTTCCTCGCGGGCACCATGTATAATAAAGCGCACTACTTTGACATGGTTCCCGACTTTCCCGAGTCCCCTAGGGCTCCAATTGGTTAACTGTACTGTTCTACTGTTAGCTGCACAAATGGATAGCCCATTCTTGAATGCATTGCATGCCTTTTCACTGCTGAGTGTACCTCGGCCTCTAATCTTGGCATCTCTAGAAGGACACCGACATAAATATTGTATGGAAAAAAGTTTTGAATTTTAGTGAGAATATTTATCCACATATAGGTACTTAAGTATTTCCCTACATAATATTTCACACTTTGGATCATGTCATTCATAACTAAGTACTTATCTCAGCATTTATCCCGACCCCACGCAACTCTATGAAATACCGAGCTGTTAGGTAAAAAGATATATACCTATTTAGACAACTGTTTGTTTATTTATAAATGGATGCCAGTAGGTATTTTTTGAAGTGTACAAACATTTGAAATATGCAGATAAAACAACATATTTTTGTAGGTAGCAACAATGTTATCAACAGTCTACGAAGTTCGATTTGTTTATTTGATAACATGTATCGGCGTATATGGATCGATCGATTACCTAACTATTTTACAGCTGCATTAAAACCACACCTCAGACAGTGGCGGTAAAATGTATGAAACAATCGCGTTGGTACCCACAGTCTAAGCCCGTGTACCATGCTTGTGCGTGTGAGATAAAGACATGTCTTGGTAACTGTGCGGTCACCAGACCTTGCTAGTACCTACCATACTACCTTGCTAGTACCTACCATATTTTATCATACTGTGGTAAAACTCAAAACATGCGCCCTTAGCTGCTGTTTGACGTCCTTTCATATAAATGGGCAATTACTTACTTGTATACTTTTTGGGTTAAGTACCCAATTAGCGCGAAGTAAAAAAATCTTAATTTCAGTCAGCTTCGTAACGTCAATTAAGTAAGTACAAAATCTTTAGGAAGTTAATATCGATCGGCGTTTTTATATTATAATATGGCTTATAGTTTACACCAAAATCGAGATATATCAAAATTTATTGCTTAATTGTCGTTATGAAGCTGACTAAAATTAAGGTCTTTTAACTTCGCTAACTGGGTAACCTAATAAGTAAAATCCGGCCAAGTGCGAGTCGGACTCGCATGCAAAGGGTTCCGTACCATTATCAATTTATTATTAAAAAAATACAGTTAAATCAACCTACCTCAAAAACTATAGGAGATAATTTTATCAAACCAAAAATCGTCGATAGAGTTTATTAATGTGCATAACATATATTTTTTTCATAATTTTATATCGCGTAGTTTAAAAAATAGAGGGGGGGACACATTTTTCAGACTTTGAGAACTGATATCTCGAAAACGGTTTGCTTAAATAAAAATGTGATGTATAAACCTTCATATTATTTTCAAAGACCTTTCTATTAATACCCCATACGCTTATGTACAACTAAAAAAAAATTCTATCCCTCAGTTACATGTATGGAGGGCCCCCACCCCAATGGTTTTTTTTTACAATTTAGTATCACATTCCTGTAGCGGTTCATACAACACATATCCTTACCAAATTTCGTTACTGTAAGCATTTATAGTTTCCGAGTAAATTGGCTGTGACAGACGGACAGACGGACATGACGAATCTATAAGGGTTCCGTTTTTGCCATTTTGGCTACGGAACCCTAAAAATGCCCAAATACTCATATTGACTTATTGCATCTCTCACAGGCCCACCGAGTTTACCAGTGTACGGGGCCTACTTCTTACTCCACGCCATATCACCGAACAACTTAGCAGAAGCCTTCCTGAAGCTTGGGAGACGGTATAAGACGGGGCTAGTGGGTTGCTATCTGGGATGTTTCCCTACGGTGGTCGCCAACGACCCGGCTCTTGTCAAAGAAGTCCTCAACAGAGAGGAGTTTGATGGACGTCTGGACATCATTGTTGGGAGGCTACGGTCTTTCTGGAAAAGGCTGGGTTAGTATCTCGATATTCTTTATATTTAGTGTAAATAGTTGAGACAGATTGGGCATTGACAAAGCAATGAGTTAAAGAGTTTGCTTACTTTGAATCGGCTCCGAAAGATCACCTAATCCTAAACCTACAGGTACAACTGACTTCAAAAAAAAGGGGGAGGTTCTCAATTCGATTGTTTTTTTTTATGTTTGTTACCTCAGAACCTTCGACTGAGTGAACCGATTTAGATGTTTTTTTTTATTTGAAAGATAATGCTTACCGATTATTGGTCCCATTTCAATTTGGTCCAGTTCTGACAATGCCATCCATGAGAAAACCATCCTCCTCCTTGCGTCGCATTCCTCATCACTGAGGGTCATGACTTCTTCTCATAATTTTTGTTTTGACGATGTTACGCCATCTGTCTCGGTCGATTGCAGTGTGTAGAGCCTCGGGAACTTTCGAGTCAAGGTTGGTGGATATTTGGTCGGACCATCGCATTGGACTTCGTCCCCTAGGCCTTTTTCCTTTGATCTTGTCAGTGACGAGGAGCTTAAAATGAGAAAGGAGGAGAAAACCATATAAGTCATAAATTTGCATTAAGCATGTGCACGACAAATGTACGAATAACTCAATATAAGTCCAACAGATTTCGATGATTTTAACTTACTTCAAAACAAACCAAAATAGTCCCTTTGACACCAAGTAGGGGTGTGATCATGGGATCTTGGCAAAATCGGCTGAAGTCGTTTATTTTTATTTTTCATTTGCTGATTACGCACGTCATTTAATTGCAGGAATATTCTTCACCGACGGCTACTTCTGGCACACCCAGCGGCGGTTTTCGCTCCGGTACATGCGCGACTTTGGGTTCGGGCGGCGCAGTGGAAAGCTCGAGGATGCCATCGCTCACGAGATCAAGGAGATGATCGACATGAGGATCAACGGTCCGAGGAATGATGACGAAAAGGTATGTAGGTACACGTAGGCACTCTAGGTGTCTTTTATTCCCATTTCGTAAATTTGGTAATATGTAAAGTGAAGGGTTAATTATTCCCACCTGTTACCACCAACTTGACACCAGTGGTAACAACTGGAATTTTTTTCCCACCTGTTACCACCAGAGTACTTGGTGGTAACTACTGGGATTTTTTTCCCACTATTTACCACTAAAATATTTGGTGGTAACTACTGGGAAAATAAATCCCAGTTCTTAACACCAAGTACTTTACTAGTAATATGCTTGTTTTTAATAGAATATTGCATTGCCATTCAGCGAGGCAACGCAGCCAGCCTTATGGGCACTTTGCTCAGTGACAGCGATGTTGGAGACATTTGTACATATAGTTTAGGTCCCCGTAGTCCTTAAGGTAGGCTTAGTTTAGCATAGTATAGTTTTTGTTTTTATTTTTATTTTTGTTAGTCCAGTGGAATACACTCCAAAAATTTTTTTGTTAATTTAAGTTTACCTTTTACACCAAATAAATAGAATATACACAAAATACTTTGCCAGTTATTAATAAGGAGCAAATTTTATGAATATTACTTTATTTATAAAATATCTTATTAACCATCGAATTTTACACGTTCGATGTTTTACATAATATTCATAACCTCCGTATAATAAAACTGTCCCTCGCCCTGTTTTAATAAAATTTAATGTGTCCATACTTGCACTTATTTCTTACATGCTTGTAAGTGAACTGACTTGATTATCACAGGGGCAGGTAAAAAGGGATGACGGGTGACCGGCTCGTAGAAGGGATAACTTTCATTTTTCATCGTGTTGTTTTAACTGATTACGAATCTCAATCCTTTTTTAAGATTATTATAACTACTACAAGGTTTTAGGTACTTACATGAAAAACGAAATATTGAAATATTCTTGTAATGAATAAAAAATCTGTGTAATTCGTCTTTATTTGTATTATAACATTTTATAATAATTATAGTCTCTGGAAATTGTTACCATTGTATAACAGAATTTATGGCTACTAGGTATCCTATTGCAATAGGAATAGGACTAAATATTAACTTAGTGGTAACTACTGGGAATTCAAATTCCCATCTCTTACCACTAAACTAATTGGTAGTAACTACTGGGAATTCTTTTTCCCAGTAGTTACCACAAATTAGTATGGTGGTAACAGTTGAGAATTTTAATTCCCAGTTGCTCCCAGTGGTAACAGGTGGAAAAAAAATTCCCAGTTGTTACCACTGGTGTCAAGTTGGTGGTAACGGGTAAGGTAATAACCCGAAGTGAATTACGAAGAATTTTGGTTTGCGAAGAAAGATTGGCAAAAGATTTCCTAAATTTTAGGATATTGCCTTTATATGTTTTAAATTGATAGGATTTGTCATTATTTTATGATAGGTACCTATGTTTTGCTCGAAATCTGTAAAATTATTTACGTACGCACTACGCAACATACCTACCTATCTTTGGACCCACATATCGACTTAAGAAAAAAAAACCAAGTAACCGTTAACCGGTTTATTTTATTGTATCACTTTGTCGTTGTGATAAATATGTAGGTTAATAGGTTTCAAGTTTCTAGCACTAACGGCCAAGGAGCTTTACTGCGGACAGACAGACGGACATGGCGAAACTAGGTACATACTTACAAGGGAGTTTACTACATAGATAACCCTAAAAACGAAATAATTATATCAAAACATTGTTCCATATTATGTTGTTTGTTTATATTTTAACCGAATATTATTATATATACCTAACGGGATACCGATTCAGGATACTGAATATAGGTATGGCCCGTGTATGGTGGTTTGATGTGTCCGAAACATATTATACCTTATAAGGAAATTAACGGTTCGAATTCAGTTATTTTCGTGATTAAGTAAGTATATCCATGGAACCGTTCCTTGGGTGAAGTCCGCTACGGACTTTCACGCCGGTTTTTTACGTCATTATCTTATCGTGTCTGGCGATAAGTAAATGTCATCACTCATCAACGTTCGATTTTCTGATTTTAAAACATTCTTTTATTACTGCAGTTGGCGTGATAAGAACTGAAACCATCCATAATTACGTAGGTATAGTCGGCTTCAAAAACATGTTTACAATTCTTATCGTGGCTATGGCGACTACGGGTAGGTACAAATCACATACATACACTTCACATCATCATCAAGCCTACATCAGTCAACTACAGGACAAACAAATGCCTCTCCTACCTATTATCCTTGCATAATATATGGACGCATTAGGAGGTAAATGCCCATAAATACAAACTTACTTATAATCACATTATATTTCTAGTTTTTGCTCAAAATTAACTGCTATATTTCTAATCTTTCTTCGTATCGAGGCGTTGAAGTGTTTGTACGAGAGCGCCACAATGTCAGTCCGACTCCAAGACCAGAGCTCGAAGCCTATTCTGCTGCAGCGGGGCGTTAGGCAGGGAGATGTCATCTCCTCTAAGCTGTTTACCGCTGCACTGGAGGATGTCTTTAAGACTCTGGACTGGAGAAGGCTGGGTATCAACATAAACGGCGAGTACCTCACTCACCTTCGATTCGCTGACGATATAGTAGTCTTGGCTGAGACCTTGGAGGACTTAAGTACTATGCTCGTTGACCTCAGTAAAGCCTCCGAGCGAGTTGGTCTTAGGATGAACATGGATAAGACGAAAATCATGTCAAATTCCCATGTAGCACCAACTCCCGTAATAATCGGAGACTCGAAGTTGTAGACGAATATATACGAGTATATACCTAGGACAAACTATTCAGTTAAGTAGGTCCAGCTTCGAGAAAGAGGTCAATAGTCGCATCCGACTCGGTTGGGCAGCGTTCGGGAAGCTACGACACATATTTTCGTCCAATATTCCGCAGTGTTTGAAGACGAAAGTCTTTGATCAGTGTGTGTTGCCAGTGATGACATACGGTACTGAAACGTGGCCGCTTACAATGGGCCTCATAAGAAGGCTCAAAGTCACCCAAAGGGCAATGGAGAGGGCTGTGCTAGGAGTCTCTCTGCGTGATCGGATTAAAAATGAGACCATCCGCAGCAGAACCAAAGTAACCGAAATAGCACTCCGAATCGCTAAACTGAAGTGGCAGTGGGCGGGGCACATTGCGCGTAGAACCGATGGCCGTTGGGGCGGGAAGGTTCTTGAGTGGCGGCCAGGTACCTACCGGAAGGCGTAGCGTCGGTAGGCTCCCCATAAGGTGGCCTGATGACCTGGCGAAGGTAGCAGGAGTCCGCTGGATGCGGGTGGCGCAGGACCGGTCATTGTGGCAATCATTGGGGGAGGCCTATGTTCAGCAGTGGACGTCTTTCGGCTGATATGATGATGATGATGATGAACTGCTATATTTATAACGCTTAGGTATATTTTAAATTAAATCTACGAACAAATAAATCATGGAAGCCGCACGCCATACTAAATTGCCTTTCAAAAACGGTCCTGAATTTTAGTTGACAAGTGTCACCCCCTCTTTTTTTTTTATACCACGTCGGTGGCAAACAAGCATACGGCCCGCCTGATGGAAAGCAGTCACCGTAGCCTATGGGCGCCTGCAACCCCAGGGTGTCACATGCGCGTTGCCGACCCAATAAAAACTTGTACACTCCTCTTTTGAAGAACCCCATACTGTAGTCCAACGGGAAAACCTCGGCAGGGAGCTCATTTCACAGACGGACCGTCCGCGGGAGGAAGTTCCTCTGAAACCGCACGGTGCGCGACCATTTAGGTTGCAAGGTGTGAGGATGAGCACCCAGTCGGTGGCGAGCGGTGCGATGATGAAAAGTGGACGTTGGCATCATGTCGAACAGATCTTCAGAGCACAACCCATTGTACAGACGATAGAACACACATAAGGAGGCGAAGTCTCTCCTTAGACTTAAGGGTTCAATACCGCCTGTGAGTCTGGGATCGTCGACTATTCGGACAGCTCGTCTCTGAACCGAGTCAAAGGGTGCAAGCTGGTATACAGGTGCTCCTGCCCAAAAGTGACAGCAATACTCCATATGGGGTCTGACTTGCGACTTATATAACAGAAGTCTTTGCCCCGGAGTAAAGTCTCCCCTCGCTTTATTGAGCACACCGAGCTTTTTGGATGCCAGCGTAGCTTCTCCAGCGTAGCCTCTTCAATGCATCACAGCAATTAATTTCAAAAACAACTTATAAAAACTTAAACCGCCATTTAAACGGTCATTCTCCAGATTTGTGCTAGAATCCTAATTAACACGTCGCTTTTTTTCTACTTACTTTTCAATGAATATCTTTACAAACATAGTAACATATTGATCGTAGAAACTTAAATGTCTATGCGTCACTTTATAATTATGAAAGGATAATTATTTAAAAAACAATCAAAATTTATGTGACGTGTGAATTAGAAAAAGGACGTGTTAATTAGAACATTACACTTTTGGAGGGCGCGTGAATTATGAAAACGACGCGTTAATTATAATATTTTAGATTTTGCTTGACGTGTGAATTAGAAAAAAAAAGTTACATACTAACATTTCATTCCATATTCGAGAAAATATTATTTACGTAGGTATAAGTAGTGAGTTCTTATCGATAGATATCACTTATTCCATATATTTTATAACCAATTTCTAATTAACGCGGTCATTTTTGACGCGTGAATTAGACGCGTTATTTAGGTTTTCTTGAAAAATAAAAAATATCTTGTTTTTTGTACATGCAATATACTACAGAATCTAATATGTATTAGATAATGCGATTTTTAATGTATACTGTAATTCTCGGCGCAATAGAGTTACTAGTTGAATTTTAAAATGTGAACGTGTTAATTAGAAATTTTGTGAACCAAGCCGCGTGAATTAGAGACAATGGTTCATAGTCTCCTTCCAGAACACAACTGACACGCCCATCCCACACAGGACTCTAGACACGACTGTGGGCTAGACCGAAAGGCGATAGTGAGGTCCGTACCTACATTCAGAGTGCTCGTATGACAATGACTAGATGTGACGCGTCAATTAGGACAGGTTTCGAGACAAAGTGTTGATCGTTGATATCTTAGTCATATAGTACTTTATTCATTTGATATTTTTTGTACCATTAAAAGGTATTTTGTTTTGTTCAAAGAACTAGCTTTCGTTGGCGTTTCTTCATGTATATCGTAAGGAGAAATTAATATGTTAGTGAATCGGGTAGTGGGACGCAACGTGTGAATTAGGAGAATGACCCTTAACGTATTTTTTTCTACCCTTTGTGTTTAACATACGTACATGGAAATTCATGTACAGCTGAAAACGAATACAGTCTATGCTCAAAAAATATAATATATGAGAAAACTTATAGTTTAATATTTTTAAAGAGCGAAGACATGTAAAAATGCACGCCTGAAGAATGACCGTAAAAATAGTTGTGATTGGTCTATTAAAGTTTTGATTGGCTACATTCTATAAAAACATTTGTCCGATGTTGCGCCGAAAAATGCGCGATATTAAGAAAAGTGTTAGGTATGTCCTGCCCATCTTGGCACAAATGAACAATTGCTTTTGGGGGCATTTTTGAGCTGGCGTTAGCCGACCATGTTATACAGTGTGTAAATCTAATACGGGCGATCAATTAAACCAGGCATGGGATTCATTAGTGTAATCATGGATTACAAGGTTTGTTTTAAGTTACTCTTAATTTAGACCCCACAGAATTTTTTTAAAATTATCGGAGCAGCAATGTAGGTACGAACATTTGTTATTGTTGATATGGCAGTTATGTCATCTGCTTGTGAAATTAGCTGTCAACGAGTGCTTAACTTGCGTATGTTGCTCTACATTGCGCGCCGAATTATTTTGTATGGAAAATTTTGTTGCTCTAATTTTAAGTCAAAGTTATTTTAATGTACTTATTATGTCGTAAACTAACACCCGTTAAGAGCTTCGCCCGTATTAGACTTACACCCTGTATATTATATGGTCGCATATTAATTTACTATCCATGTAATTCGATGAGAATTATGACTGTGTTAAGGCTATAAAGTGTAAAGTAAGCGTGAGGGATTGATTCAAAGTCCTCTCTTATTCCGCGGAACATTCACAATTTCTCGACATAAACATACATTTTGAAATAATTTTGAACACAGTACCTACGAGTACACAGTACCTATAAAGTGAATACTTAGAACTTGCCGAATTATGCAAAAAAACGTATACGTACAGTACAATGTACGAGTACATGTATGCAAACCACACTTCATGTTTACTCATATTTTAAAGCATTAACTTGTCAAGTACTATAATTTTTAATTTTTATACCTATTTATTCTCTTTGTCGACATGCACGCTTGTCCACAATTTTGTTTCTTGTATAGATAGAAAATAAAGTATACATGTATATTATGGCTTGGTAGTTCTCTGATAAGAAGAAAATAATTAGTTTTAATAAGTAAGCCGTTGCCTTGAATTTTTGATTCTCCTTTGCAATCATGACATTACTGCATGTACTATCAGCAACACTTTTAAGTCACAATCGGTGGACTTTATGTCATTGCATAAACGTTTTTGAATTGATAAGAGTTAACACTGCGGACGACGGTACAATCAAACTTCATAACGAACTCCTTACGATAACGTATCGGTTATATAACATTGTTATCACATGAAAACAACATGGAACTAGTAAATTTTAATTACGTTTTATACAATCAACATTGTAACCTGGACCTGACCTATGATTCAAAATATTTTCTTTCTTTAATCTCAATTAGTCTGTAAATCTGGTAAAATACCTAATGTATTTCTTATGAAGTTCCGTTTACATAAAAACTACAATTAACATATTACTGCTGGTGTTGTAAGAGCCGACTAAGGCATAAAAGAGTCAATGAATATTCCTTTAAAGAAGATTGATGATGGGCAGCTGCATTATCACAGCATCACACACTACCTACTGCGATCGCCAAACTGCTTGCCGAGCGTGGCGATTATGTTCATTTACCCCCTAAATACGCATAGTTAATAGGGGAGGCCTACAGCAGTGGACTAAGCTAGAGAGGCTGATGACGTGTACCTGTACGCATTGAAGTACCTACAAAAAAAATACCCCACTAAAAATTTTTTTATACCTAATCAGAACTCATAAAATTTCAGAAACTGGTCAACGGAGAACTGGTGTACCTACCGCATTACCTGGCCGTGCCTTTCATCAACGGTATGCTTCATGTGTTCACCGGATTGACTCTGCCCCGGGAAGACTATCATGCGCTTTGGGCTCTGGCCAGGGGCACCCTCAGGTAGGAATGGAGTTGTACAGGGTGCTTAGACAAGTTGCCAATCGCTAACGCTTAACCGTCAGTCGTAAGCGAAAGGTGGCTAACTGTCTTTGTCGCACTAATATGAAAGAGTGACAGAGAGGGTTACGATACGCTATTAAGCGTTAGCGATTGGCAACTTAGCTAAGCATCCAGGATAGTATATTATCTTACGGTATACATGTGTTTCATGCATTCGACAGCGTAACTTACTTTCTATCCCTCTCACTTGCACCAATCCGCGAGTAGGTATACCATTGCAAGTAGAATCCTAAAAAATGTAAACAAACTACACAAAGATGTAAACTTGCATTATTCCATAATCACGCATTTTTATAACACAATTTTAGTTTTATTGCTCTTAAATTTTAAGTTCACGTACATATTTAGTTAAAATTATTGATATTTATTAGTACTAACGTAAAAATATATCTTCGAACGTGTTTTACGATTTGTGTCAAAGACGTCAAATGCTATGGAAAGTCAGTTTATTTTTTTTTGATACAACTGACGATTGGTAGGTATGTGCAATAAATGCCACATCCAGACATTATGTACCTACTCGACATAGTTGGTATTTTGGAGCACCCTTTAACAGTACAGTATGTAGGTACATTATTAATTCATATCAGTCAGCCTGACACTAGATTCTACACACAGGATTAATTACTGATACATGATTTCTTTGTCAGGTTCCAGCGCGGTTCCAACGACCTCGGTGGAGCTATCACCTTAACTCCGTGGCTAAAGACTCTTTTCCCTAAATGGAGTGGATTTCAAGATTTATATACGGGGAATAAGTTTCTGACGGACTTTTTCAGAGTACGTAACTATATGTTTAAGACACTTTAATTTGATCTCATAGGAAATGTAGAGTATCTGTACGATCTTAAAATAGTATTTTATGCAACTCTTGTTTAAGAGCGGTCAAAAAAGGTGAGAGGCGTGGTTAATAATTTGAGGCGAATTGTTATTAAAGACGCCACGAGCATTTTTTGACTCAGTTAAACAATGTTGCATACAATACTTTTTCTACGATCACATATTTATTTTTAAATAAAATTGTAAATTTGAGAAAAATTCTTAGTCAAACATAATTTTATCATTAAGGTCGGGCGGGAGACGTCAAAATTAAAAAAGAAAGCTCCTCTATGGTTTACTGTTCATCACATTTTTTTTAATTAGGTTGGCAGCCATGTATTTCTTTAAGTCTTGTATACACGAGGTGTCTTAAAATGCAAAAAATGCACTGAGTGTAAACACGAATGCGTTTATAGGGAATAGACAATATAGACTTATCTTGACATATGTAAGGTAGGGGCTTAAAGGTACTAGTACTTGTGCAGTTTTGAACTTTTGCTGTGATCTTATCTATTCGTTTAATGAAGAGTTATTTACATTCTCCTCATTATATGTTTTTGTTCTAGAAACTAATTGAACACGCCATGGCGACACATGACGAGAGCCACGATCGACACTTCCTTGATATGTATATAAGAAAGATGAAGGAGGAAATTCGAGATAGCGGACGCACTACGTTTTCAGGTAGGACAGATACAGATACTAAAACAAAACATTTGAGCATCGCATACATTAATGTCGTTGAGACTCTATTTTCGCTCCAGACATATTGGACTAATAGCTACGCCAGCTACGCCTACAGGATTTCGAATTGAAATGTATACTTAACAGGCTTTTGAATAATAACCAATTATTTCAATTAAATTGAATCCGTAGGTACCTATTATACTTAAGTACGAGCAAAGTTTATAAAATTACTTTGCTCGTAAAATGTCAGTGGGCGTTTATTTCTTGCCGTGTAAAATAAAGCCCAAACCGAATTATTTATCGTCCGATGGGTGTATTTAAGTAATGATTCAGATACCTATACCAGTAGAAATAGTTACGAATTTGACATCAATGTTCCTTGGTATCGAAAAGAGCGCCGCACCTCACAAATGGCATGTGGCTTTTCTAGTTTCAAAAAAATATAAGTAGGTACCTGATATTTTCTACACTTTTTGTAACCTACCAAAATAGTGTTAGTCTTAGAGATCCCTGATAATTTTTAGCTACTGTTTATGTCTTTGTCCCATAATAGTTAGCTGACCCTAGAGAGACCTAATGAGTTTTGTAGTCACAATTATAAGTTCAATGTATTTTTTTAACTTTTTTAGTGTAGTTGGGTATTATATTTATGTGTACCTCTTGCATTGAAAAACTATTTTGTGTTGTGAATAATAGGGCACTTTCCACAATGAGTGACAATGATCATAATCTCTTTATTTATTCTGAAATTTTGTCTAAAGAATAAAGCTGCTCAGAATTGTTTGAGACCGTATTGCTTCCGCATTTCAGTGGACCAATTAGTCATGATCTGCACGGACTACATGTTCCCAAGCGCGACGGCAGGCGAGTCCACCATCCAGCTGCTGGTGGAGCAGATGCTGCTGCATCCAGAGATCCAGGACAAGATCCACGAGGAGATCGACCGCGTCGTCGGCCGAGACCGCGTGCCCACCTTGGATGATAGGAAAGAGTGAGTGCCTTATTGAGAGGTTTTAGTTGAAGTAGCGGAAATATTTGGTGGACCAAATGCTATGGAAATCGCAGAAAATCGGGAACTGTACACAAAGTTGGGTAAGTAACGTGTTTCAGTTGTCCTGTTTCATTTTGACTTCTTTAACCGTACCTGCTCCCTTTCAGAGGTCGGGTCTCCTCACACTTTTGCGCCAGTTTCGTTTGTCCTGGGTTGTCGATTTTGGCAATTGGGGTTTCTTTAGGTCTCTCTCGATATTGAACTACCAGGCCACATGGCTTTCACTGCGCCTCATCGCGCCTAGCTGGGTATATATACAATGATACATATTGGAGATACTACAAGCCTACACGTTTCCGAGCGCGACGGCAGGGGAGTTCACCATCCAGCTGCCGCGTATTGGATGATAGGAAAGAGTGAGTACCTTTTTGAAAGGTTTTAGTTGACGCAGCGGAAATATTTGGTGGACCAATATGCTCCGGAAATCGCAGAAGTTTGAGAACTGTAAGCAGAAATTTGGGTAAGTGTTCTGTTTGTACTCTGTTTCATCCCCGGACCGAATTTCTCTATAGTGAACGTAAACGTAACGTGTTTCAGGGTGCTTAGACAAGTTGCCAATCGCTAACACTTAATCGCCAATCGTAAGCGAAAGGCAGCTAACTGTCTTTGTCGCAGTAATATGAAAGAGTGACAGAGGGGGAAAACTACGATATGCTACTAAGCGTTAGCGATTGGCAACTTGGCTAAGCATGCAGTTGTCCTAGGGAAGAGTATGAGTAATGCGGGAATAACACTGCGTCGTTCGCGGCATTCAAAACAATGGCTGCCTGGCTACCTCGTATTTTGATTCGGCGAACGACGAAGTGACCGAAGTGTAATTGCCACTTAAGACCTTGATAAAATAGCGATATGGTATCGAAATAGTACATTTCGATACAAGTGCAAAAAAAAATTTCGAAGAGGGTGAAAGTTGGAGTCCGAGTGAAACGAATCACGCGAGTTAAAAAGAAGTTTTTACACGTGTATCGAACGACTTTCTTCATAACGAAGCGTGCGCAAAGTTTACTTTTCCGCACTAATTAGGAAAAAAGCTTACATGCAGCATCACGCATCACGCTACATTTATTATAAGATCGCTTTAATCGGAAAACCGTTTTTGTCATTAAGTAAATACTCTCGTGCAGTAAATTGTTTAATGTGTGACGTGAGAGTAAGAAACACTTGATGGTAAATTGTCTCTAGGATTATCTACTTAGGTATCATAAACGGCCGAGTAACGTTAGACAAACATAATAGGTGGTTATAATCATAACCTTATGTCAAGGCAGTATAATTGCTCATACATAGGTACCTACAGCAACCACTTAACACTGCAGAATATGATTTTCCTCGTATTTTCATTGTTAAGGCCGCATATAGGTAAGTACCCAACTAGCAAAATATAGTCATATAGAAGTTGAGACAACGTTTTGCATATAACTTCTAGTCTAATTTGGTTGGTCATATAAACGTAAGGTAAACGGTTATAAAAGGCGAAAGTGGCGCAAATTATACGACTTATTGGTGAGATAAACGTTAAATAAAGGTTTGCATGGCGACTTAAATCGTTTATTAAAGGTATTGTAACGATTAAGGAATGACCAAAAAGTTGTATTAAGGGTACAATAAAAACCTTTACGCGACCTAAATATCACATAAAGGTTTTATTACTGACCATTTTGTTTTGTAGAAGGTTTAGTATAACCCTTACTCATTTCTTATCGGACTTTTAAGTTACATAAATGTTTTTAAGTTTTATTTATAAAACTGCTCCTGACATTTATTTTAGATACGCGCAAAACTTGGTGTGTGTGACAAAAAAGTGTACGGAAAAATAATACAAGGTAATTTTATAAGATTTGTAATAGAAATTATTGTTCTATATATTGAGCATTTGCACATTTGGCGTGAGCTGAATTCGTATGGGAAGGTCACTTTACCGTTAAAGTTTATGATGATATACAGTTTTTTGCTGTCGCGCTCTTAATATATGCGAAATAATTATAATTTATAACAATATTTCTTCATATTTTATTATAGTTAAGGTTAGCCATTTTGGAACAAGTCATGGATTTATACTTATACGACTACAATATAACTTTATCTTAAGTAAAGGTATTCATAACGACTACAAATTGTCCGCCATTACTAAGCCGCCATTACTAGTCCGCCACTTCGTTTGTACCGTTTCCACGATGTAACGTCCATGGTTTTTTTCTTTTAAATAGTACTGTGATGCTCACGAAATGGCGACTAATGTTTTATAATATTAATTTCAAATCGACTATAAATTGCATGATGTTTTATAACCGTAACTTAAAATCAATTTAAAAACATATAGTCCAATAAAAGGAATATAACGAGTTCGGCAACAACTAAAGGTTTTTCAAAGTTTTTGTTTGACGTTAATATAACCAACAGTTGAATAAAGGGTAGATAACAGTCCCGCTGATATCTTTTTGTCATATTGAAGTTACCTTCAATACCGCTATATAACTGTCGAGATAAGGTTTTATGATATCACTTATACAACAATAAAATTATGTAAACGTTGTAAAAATGACCTTATTACGACGGTTCTGTTTTTTCTAAACCCTTTATAAGACGAAAACGTTTATACAACTTTGAACATCATTAAGTAAACGTTTTCTTTAAAACCTCTACATGATTGTTGTATAATTAAGTCGCAAAAACGTTTATTTACCATAGTAATTAGACTATTTGGTAGGACGACTAAACTATCAGATTTATAACGTTTATTTGACTAACAGGTTAACTAAAAACGACTATAAAACTCTTATATGGCTAAAGGTCGTATAACTCTTGATTTATATGACTTCTTTGCTAGTTGGGTAAATAACGCAATTGCTACCAATTATTTATGAATGTAGGTACCTACTTACATGAAAAAATAATTTCGAGAGTCACCTCTTTTATACTTAGATTAGTACATTACTCTTTTATACTTAGATTATGTCTCGTACGACGTTTTTTAGTGCAGATAGCCCTCCGAAGTTTTGGACCTGACGTAAAATGACACACTTCTCGCACTAGAGCCTAAAAAAGGCACCATCTGTACTAAAAAAAGTTATTTATAATTTTAATTAATAGTTCGTACCATTTTTTTTCTGTATCTTTCAAATTATAATACAGGGTTGGGCGGATTAAGTGTCCTAGTTAAAAAGTGGTATAAAACTTTAAAAACAGAACTATGTTACAAATTTTGGTGTTATTTATATCAGAAACATTCTATATTTTCCCGCAGCAATTGATAAATTTGATAAACTCCCCTTTAACATGTATTATTTTAAGCATTATGTCATATAAGGAATTTCATCCGGCACGCACTACCTTATCTGCCATGTGATGTCATATTAGGTTATCTAACCCTAGTATAAACTTGAATCTTAGCTTTAACCCGTCTCAATAAAACTCTGTATTGATTCGTATATGGAAATGTTTATAGCATTTCAGTTATCTAAAGATTTAACGTACTTTTCTAGGTAAATATCAGCCTCATAATTTTGGCTGTAACTTGGTATTTCTTCTTATCATATTGTATCCTGATTGATTAACTTTTTGGAATAAATTTATAACTAAAATACCTTCCTTTCTAGTTCTTAATAAAATACTATACCCATAATCAATCTGGCATATAAAACTCTGTATTGATTCGTATATGGAAATGTTTATAGCATTTCAGTTATCTAAAGATTTAACGTACTTTTCTAGGTAAATATCAGCCTCATAATTTTGGCTGTAACTTGGTATTTCTTCTTATCATATTGTATCCTGATTGATTAACTTTTTGGAATAAATTTATAACTAAAATACCTTCCTTTCTAGTTCTTAATAAAATACTATACCCATAATCAATCTGGCATATAAAACTCTGTATTGATTCGTATATGGAAATGTTTATAGCATTTCAGTTATCTAAAGATTTAACGTACTTTTCTAGGTAAATATCAGCCTCATAATTTTGGCTGTAACTTGGTATTTCTTCTTATCATATTGTATCCTGATTGATTAACTTTTTGGAATAAATTTATAACTAAAATACCTTCCTTTCTAGTTCTTAATAAAATACTATACCCATAATCAATCTGGCATTTACCAAACTCTTGCAATGAAAATGCATTTTCTTTGAAAAATGACCTTCATGCCGCCTATTCGACTTTTTGTATTTAATTCTTATATTTTTTAAAGAGAGAGGGCACATATATAAATCATCTGTT
This sequence comes from Thaumatotibia leucotreta, assembly GCA_025490895.1. Lineage (NCBI taxonomy): Eukaryota > Metazoa > Arthropoda > Insecta > Lepidoptera > Tortricidae > Thaumatotibia > Thaumatotibia leucotreta. The sequence goes on along the minus strand of JALPQI010007022.1, from coordinate 22,505 downwards.
TTATAAGGGCCTCACATTTTGTGATTATTTTTCAGTGCGAAAATATTAACCCCTCTTCAATTTAATAATTTTATCGAAGATTATATAATAAGAGGCACAGTTTCGTAAAAATTGCCCATGGGTGCTTATTAGTACTTTGCTGACTCAAATCATTTAAAGCTTACCCAATTTCGGCTTGATTTTGGCAAGCAGAGGACTCCTTGAAACGGTCGATGGTGTGCAGTATTAAAACATACGTTGACATTTACTTTTATGGTCAGGTGTGTTTATAATGGATTTTTAATGCTCGCTGCACCATTATCCAACAACGCCGCTTTTTACATTTGTTCTTAATAATATATATAACTACTCGTAAATGTTATAAAAATGAGTTTCGGAATCCATGAAGCTGATTAAATCAACGATTTAAAATGACATACAGGGTATGAGAAGCAGTTATATTTCAATAGATAAACGAATGTTTTTCAATAGGACAGTTAATCAGCCCAACCCTGTATATTTGCAGGATACACATTTTGTTATTTGAACTTCTACCGCCCGTATGACTTATTAATTCGCATAATTGTTTAAATTCGGTTTTCAGTTCTATGACACTTGTCTAACCTCTAATCTGGTACAGTCAAGTGCAAAAATATTTATCGAAAGAATCCTCTAATATATATGCTACTAATTAAAGTGTAGGTACTTATTTTGCGTTTGACTGTACGAGTAGGTACCAGACAGTCTTACATTATACTCAACTGTTTTAAGCAGCCACGGTCGTCAAGTGTTCCATAACGATAATGAGATATAACGAATAAAACTACCGATTAAAACGGGATTTTCAGTTTGACGACTGCAATAATGGCTTTGTACTCGTATATGCTTGCGTGTGCAAAGGTGCATTCAGACCAAATGAGTGGTCGTGAGGTCTAAATGCACCTTTAGCAGGCTGCACTATTAGGGCCAGGTGCATATGCCACAAACGTGTCTAACAGAATTAAGCAGGTCCCTACAGACAGCAGACACGCAGGTATTAACAGAGACTTTCTGTAATTATACGAGGAACTACCTAGGTACAATCGCCATCATACATATATCGGAGCGGTCACCACCATATACCACAAATAGGATCAAGCTTCTATTGCCACGACGATAGAGTGCATGCATATAGCATTTTTGGAATGTATTTACCGTTATCTACCTACATACGGTATGATGCAACTGATCTTTACAGACCGTCACCATATATGTACGAGTAGGTACCTACCTAATATCAGCGAGACTAAAGATAAATAAAATAATATTAGCAGGTCAATGGCAACGCAAACACGAAAATCGCAAGCACGAAAGACAAGTATCTACTTAGGTACTTGTCTTTCCTGCTTGCGATTTTTTGCCAAATGTGGAGAGGGTTACAAAACGGATATGTACTTACAGAATTTATTTTGTTTCTTTTTTTTCATTTATATTTTTGTCTACAGCATGCGTCCTACAATATCACTGACATTTTTATCTACAGTGTGAGCCTTCCAATATTGATCATGACATTTATATTTCCAGCATGCCGTACACAGAAGCCTGTATACGCGAGATAATGCGGTTCGAGACGACGGTACCTCTTGCAGTACCACATCGGTGCGTCGTCGACACCACGTTGGCTGGCTACTGTATCGCAGAGGTACCTTAAACAACTATACTAAATATATAATTCATAGTCCGATTAGCAGTGCATCGAATTCGAAGTCAAAGTCAAACTAACTCAGTCAAGTCAGCCTATTGCCAGCTACAGTAAGCTCAATTGCAATTAAATTAAAAACTAGAAAACATTTTTTTTTAGGCTCTCCTATACGCACCTAAAGGATGGTGGGGATGATGATTTTCGGAGATAACCGCTCCAGAAGAACAAAATGTTGTCCCCCCCACTTTCTAGCTTTGCTGCTGAATAGCTACGGAACCCTACACGGAGTATACTCTTGGCCGGTTTTTTTTTATAATGATCTTAAACGTAGGAGCAGGCCTGCTACCGCGAATACTGCAGTTCATGAATTTCGAGGATTTGTCTCTGTCACTCCAACGAAGGCGTCATAATATTAGAGTGACAGAGAAAAATCCCCGAAATTTGCGAACTTCGGTGTTCGCGGTAGCCCGTGGGCGAAAGTTTTTAGCCACGGCACGCTTATGGTACCTTGCGGTATACCCTGGTATCTATACCTACGTAAAATGCTTCGTTCGCACACAAATATACCTAAAGCTCGTGATCATCTCCGCAGGACACTGTAGTGTCAGTGAATCTGACCAGCCTGCACATGGACAAGGGCATCTGGGGCGACCCTGAGGTGTTCCGACCGGAGCGGTTCATAAGGAACGGCCGCCTCGATGTCGCAAGTGACAAGTCCCTTCCTTTTGGAGCAGGTAAATCTACGGCATTTTTTTTTCGATCCGCACAGAAATCAAAAAATAAGATTTTGTTAGGAATATTGTCATAATGAGAATAACATATGACATCCCTAGCAAATAGGAGTGCGCTGGACAATATTCCGCATACCCACTCTATTTAGCCCAAAAATTTGTACGCATGTCCAAACTCCTGAAAACCATGTCCATTATCTTAGGATAAATAAATATATTTGGGACATCTTACACAAATCGCCCCAGTCCCACGGTAAGCTCAACCAAGGCTTCTGCTGTGGGTATAGGTATACCAAGCGACGGTATACATAATATACCTAATAGAAAGATACATACAGATACTTAGCCAGCTTCATAGGCAGTCTCTACCTGCTATTAGGCTGTTAGGTATATTATTTAGTGATTATGATTATCTTTTTATTTTAATTATACTTTTTAAAATAATAAGTAAATTAAGCAGGTTAAGATTGTCACTATGAATGGTAATGATCACCGCCGTCGAAGTTTTTCAAAAATTTACGTCGATGTCCAAAGACTAGAAAGTTACTTGGTTTTACTGTCCAGAGCAGATAAATCTGTATAAGGAGGTGCCGCGTTTCTTTCGCAATTTAGCACGGTGCAGGGCAATTTATTTTTATACTATTGCATACTGTCGCCAACACAGACCATTTCTATACTTTACGAACATTGTGATTTTTATTAAGGTCCACGATTGCGCCAGATTGCACCGAGTGCATATAAGTAGTTCCACGAGATTTAAGGTCACGCACACAACAACATGGCAAGTATACAGTATACACAAGGGGAATTCGAAATTGGTGTTCTTTCGTACTGATACTTTTAGCTTATCTAATTGCCTCTGTAAGGGTGCGGCTCCACTGGCTCCACTGTGCAAAATTGACCAATTACATTCTTCAAATTTGAATTCGGAATACTGTGATGCGGCCTCATTGGCCGAGCTCCCACAGCTCCGCTCCGCTCCGCGTCAGTGGAGCCGCATCCTAAGATTGTAGGTTGACTAATTGAAAAGTTTATTCAAGAGATTTGCTTCAATATTATGATATGACGCAAGGTAGACGCAAGTCAACCTCTGTGAACTTGGCACCCGACTTTGTATTTTTTTAAATTTTAATTATTATTCGGGAAGCCTTTCGTTTGTAGTTGATTGTAGTGAAACGGATTTTGTTTGTAGTTGGTTAGAAAAAAAGTTATGAAAAGGGGGTGAAACCTCAGCACCCGACTTTCAAAATTTTAACTTTTATTGATTGTATCGTATTCAGAATCGTTTGTAGTTGATTGTAGTTCCTTTCTTTTCGTTTGTAGTAGCCCAGAAATGTCAAAAAAATAAACAAAAATAATAATTCCTGAGCGCGTTGATGTCTTTTTTCAAAAATTCGTCTAAATCGTATAAAAACAGGAATAAATAGACATTTCTAAGCACAATTTAACTCAAAATCATTAAATCTTGATTGTAGTGCCGTATACTTTCTTTGTAGTAACAAATTACATTCAACAATAACATGTTAAAGTTGTTCAAAAAGGGGGTACAAAATCTCAGCACCCGACTTTCGAAATTGTAACTTTTAATGATTGCAACACGTTCAGAATCGTTTGTAGTTGATTGTAGTGAAACGGATTTTGTTTGTAGTCGGTTAGAAAAAAAAGTAACGAAATGGGGGTGAAACCTCAGCACCCGACTTTGGAAATTGCAACTCGTTCAGAATCGTTTGTAGTTGATTGTAGTGAAACGGATTTTGTTTGTAGTCGGTCAGAAAAAAAGTTACGAAAGGGGGTGAAAAATCTCAGCACAAGATTTGCGAAATTTTATCTTTTAATGATTGAATCGTGTTCGGAATCGTTTGTAGTTGATTGTAGTTCTTTTATTTTCGTTTGTAGTTGAATAGAAAAAAAGTTACTAAGGGGATGAAAAATCTGAGCACAGGATTTGCGAAATTTTTACTTTTAATGATGGAGTCGTACTCAAAATCGTTTGTAGTTGATTGTAATTCTTTTGTTTTCGTTTGTAGTTAAATGGAAAAAAAGTTACGAAGGGGGTGAAATTTTTCAGCACAAGATTTGCGAAATTGTATCTTTTAATGATTGAATCGTGTTCGGAATCGTTTGTAGTCGATTGTAGTTCTTTTATTTTCGTTTGTAGTTGAAAGGAAAAAAAGTAACGAAGGGGGTGAAAAATCTCAGCACAAGATTGGCGAAATTTTATCTTTTTATGATTGAATTGTGTTCGGAATCGTTTGTAGTTGATTGTAGTTCTTTTATTTTCGTTTGTAGTTGAATGGAAAAAAAGTTACGAAGGGGGTGAAAAATCTCAGCACAAGATTGGCGAAATTTTATTTTTTATGATTGAATTGTGTTCGGAATCGTTTGAAGTTGATTGTAGTTCTTTTATTTTCGTTTGTAGTTAAATGGAAAAAAAGTTACGAAGGGGGTGAAAAATCTCAGCACAAGATTTGCGAAATTTTATCTTTTAATGATTGAATCGTGTTCGGAATCGTTTGTAGTTCTTTTATTTTCGTTTGTAGTTGAATAGAAAAAAAGTTACTAAGGGGGTGAAAAATCTGAGCACAGGATTTGCGAAATTTTTACTTTTAATGATGGAGTCGTACTCAAAATCGTTTGTAGTTGATTGTAGTTATTTTGTTTTCGTTTGTAGTTAAATGGAAAAAAAGTTACGAAGGGGGTGAAAATTTTCAGCACAAAATTTGCGAAATTTTATCTTTTAATGATTGAATCGTGTTCGGTTCGTTCTCTTTTTTTCCATTTAACTACAAACGAAAATAAAAGAACTACAATCAACTACAAACGATTCTGAGTACGATTCCATCATTAAAAGTAAAAATTTCGCAAATTCTGTGATCAGATTTTTCACCCCACTTCTTAACTTTTTTTCCATTCAACTACAAACGAAAATAAAAGAACTACAATCAACTACAAACGAAACCGAACACGATTCAATCATTAAAAGATAAAATTTGGCAAATCTTGTGCTGAGATTTTTCACCCCCCTCGTAACTTTTTTTCCATTTAACTACAAACGAAAATAAAAGAACTGCAATCAACTACAAACAATTTTGAGTACGATTCCATCATTAAAAGTAAAAATTTCGCAAATCCTGTGATCAGATTTTTCACCCCACTTCGTAACTTTTTTTCCATTCAACTACAAACGAAAACAAAGGAACTACAATCAACTACAAACGAAACCGAACACGATTCAATCATTAAAAGATAAAATGTCGCAAATCTTGTGCTGAGATTTTCCATCCCCCTCGTAACTTTTTTTCCATTCAACTACAAACGAAAATAAAAGAACTACAATCAACTACAAACGAGTTTGAGTACGACTCCATTATTAAAAGTAAAAATTTCGCAAATCCTGTGCTCAGATTTTTCACCCCCTTAGTAACTTTTTTTCCATTCAACTACAAACGAAAATAAAAGAACTACAATCAACTACAAACGATTTTGAGTACGATTTCATCATTAAAAGTAAAATTTTCGCAAATCCTGTGATCAGATTTTTCACCCCACTACGTAACTTGTTTTCCATTCAACTACAAACGAAAACAAAGGAACTACAATCAACTACAAACGAAACCGAACACGATTCAATCATTAAAAGATAAAATTTCGCAAATCTTGTGCTAAGATTTTTCACCCCCCTCGTAACTTTTTTTCCATTCAACTACAAACGAAACTAAAAGAATTACAATCAACTACAAACGATTTTGAGTACGACTCCATTATTAAAAGTAAAAATTTCGCAAATCCTGTGCTCAGATTTTTCACCCCCTTCGTAACTTTTTTCCCATTCAACTACAAATGAAAATAAAAGAACTACAATCAACTACAAACGATTTTGAGTACGATTCCATCATTAAAAGTAAAATTTTCGCAAATCCTGTGATCAGATTTTTCACCCCACTACGTAACTTGTTTTCCATTCAACTACAAACGAAAACAAAGGAACTACAATCAACTACAAACGAAACCGAACACGATTCAATCATTAAAAGATAAAATTTCGCAAATCTTGTGCTGAGATTTTTCACCCCCCTCGTAACTTTTTTTCCATTCAACTACAAACGAAAATAAAAGAACTACAATCAACTACAAACGATTTTGAGTACGATTCCATCATTAAAAGTAAAAATTTCGCAAATCCTGTGATCAGATTTTTCACCCCACTTCGTAACTTTTTTTCCATTCAACTACAAACGAAAACAAAGGAACTACAATCAACTACAAACGAAACCGAACACGATTCAATCATTAAAAGATAAAATTTCGCAAATCTTGTGCTAAGATTTTTCACCCCCCTCGTAACTTTTTTTCCATTCAACTACAAACGAAAATAAAAGAACTACAATCAACTACAAACGAAAATAAAAGAACTACAATCAACTACAAACGAGTTTGAGTACGACTCCATCATTAAAAGTAAAAATTTCGCAAATCCTGTGCTCAGATTTTTCACCCCTTTAGTAACTTTTTTTCCATTCAACTACAAACGAAAATAAAAGAACTACAATCAACTACAAACGATTTTGAGTACGATTCCATCATTAAAAGTAAAAATTTCGTAAATCCTGTGATCAGATTTACCCCACTACGTAACTTGTTTTCCATTCAACTACAAACGAAAATAAAAGAACTACAATCAACTACAAACGATTCCGAACACGATTCAATCATTAAAAGATAAAATTTCGCAAATCTTGTGCTGAGATTTTTCACCCCCTTTCGTAACTTTTTTTCTGACCGACTACAAACAAAATCCGTTTCACTACAATCAACTACAAACGATTCTGAACGAGTTGCAATTTCCAAAGTCGGGTGCTGAGGTTTCACCCCCATTTCGTTACTTTTTTTTCTAACCGACTACAAACAAAATCCGTTTCACTACAATCAACTACAAACGATTCTGAACGTGTTGCAATCATTAAAAGTTACAATTTCGAAAGTCGGGTGCTGAGATTTTGTACCCCCTTTTTGAATAACTTTAACATGTTATTGTTGAATGTAATTTGTTACTACAAACAAAGTATACGGCACTACAATCAAGATTTAATGATTTTGAGTTAAATTGTGCTTAGAAATGTCTATTTATTCCTGTTTTTATACGATTTAGACGAATTTTTGAAAAAAGACATCAACGCGCTCAGGAATTATTATTTTTGTTTATTTTTTTTGACATTTCTGGGCTACTACAAACGAAAAGAAAGGAACTACAATCAACTACAAACGATTCTGAATACGATACAATCAATAAAAGTTAAAATTTTGAAAGTCGGGTGCTGAGGTTTCACCCCCTTTTCATAACTTTTTTTCTAACCAACTACAAACAAAATCCGTTTCACTACAATCAACTACAAACGAAAGGCTTCCCGAATAATAATTAAAATTAAAAAAAATACAAAGTCGGGTGCCAAGTTCACAGAGGTCGCAAGTCAGATCATGTTATTCATTCAGTGTGTCATATTATTTAGATTTGTGTAGGTACTTATATTTACAAAACTCTGGTGAATTTACTTGTTATCACTATGACAATAAAAAGTAGGAAGGAACTCGTAAGTATGTAAATCAATAGGTACCTACCTACGGACTGGATCTACGATTTCATTAATAAGTAATATTAACCTAATGAAGTTTAGTCTATTTCATTAGAAGTACTTAAGGTAAAGCCGCCCAATACCGCGGTAAATCGCAGTATTTCAAATCACTTGAAAAAAATATGGATAACTAGGCATCATAGCGACCTGGAATATTTTTTATATTTTAGTAAGTTTATTGAATTTTTAGATTCGTAACTGTATTGACTCATTTTCGATTAATATATATGACAAAAAAAATATTGTAACTAAAATAGGCGCATCTTCTATTACCGGTGTAGAAGACTTGGTCTGACTCCATTACCGCGAATTTAGATTATATTACCGAGGGTATAAAAAATAACATTTTTCAACCATCGGTATTAGGACGCACTTCAAAATTTAGAACTAATTACCGAGGGTTAAATGAAATAATAATGGATTGGGTTCTGTATACTATTATTAAAAATTAAGTTTTTTTTAAGGGGAACAAAATAAGTATAAAAAGCTTTGATATGGTTAAGGATTTATATTTTGATTGCAATCAATAATCAATCAACAACAAATAATTAAATTACCTAGTAATACTGGGCAGTAAACAAATTATAAAATGAATAAGGTGATAACAAATTAGTAAAAAACTATTTTTAAATTACAATTCTACTTTCTGCGTACCTACATTTAAGATATTTTTTAGCTTATTTATTAGTACCTCATATATATAAAATCAACAAATTAGATATAGCAACTAAGTTTCAAAACAAGTTTTGCTAGGATAAACGAAGCAGAAAAAGGCTGCCTTCATCAAATCACAGTAAATTACGTTTACTTTCCGATAGTAATGTCAAATGAAGCTGACATTACTATGTGAAAACATGCGTTAATGGTTAATCTTAGAATAAAAGTTTGGTCTAAACTACCTTACAGAAGTAGCAAAGCCAATAATTATCGACAATCGATGCTTCGCATATGCATGTGATGGTCTGATTGTTAAATTCCACGTAATTGATAATATAAAGTAACCTAATCATGTTTTTAACACGACTCCAGTTAGAACTTGTAAGTGTCATTTTAAAGTAAAAATAAAGATCAACAAACATTGACATATACTTTCCGGACATGATTAGCTTCATAAAACAACAACAATCTTTAAAATATCTTATAAATCACAAATATATGATATAAAATATTTGTTTCTATCTAAATTTGTAAATTGATTTAGATAGAAACTAATTTTTTGAAATAGTATGCAGAAAAAATATTAGGTGAGAATACGGGTCAACATGTCCCCTATGCATTGGCAGACTGAAACGTCTTTACCACAACGACACAGTCTGCGCCGTCGCGTAACCAACATGATTTATTTATTTATTTATCTTTAAATGTACTAAACTTTTTTTTTCTTTTGTATTCCACTTGCAGACACTTTGGCTAACAAGTGACAACTTATTACCGAATGTCTTTTGTCACATGCTTTATGTGTAGTTCACAGTTATAACATGGTATAGTAATTTATGGCATCGTTTCGTTACATTAATAAAAATGAAATACGTAGGTATTTAATGTATTATTAGAATGTAAAATATCTGTCTGTCGTAACAACTTTTGACAACTACATATGCGATAAACATCGTAGTAGCTAAACTAGAGTTTTTAGAGGGACAACATTTTAATAAAATTGGGACCTTACCATACGGTCCTAATTCTATTAAAATGTTGTCCCTACGGTACCCCAAAAGTGATTTATTTCGATGGAAGACTAAACTGTCACACGGTAATAGATACTTCTTTAGGAACCAATTACCGACCCACAAAATTTTGAATGACTCGGTAATACATTCTCATACATTCTATTACCGAGGGTTAGACGACTGTACCATCGGTAATAGGCTTAATTTGGAGTGTTATAAAATCTAATGCTGATTAACAAAAATAACATGATGCAGTTGTTTATTCCGCGCAAATCAAAAATATACATTATAACCTTGCTTTACAATCAAAATTACATAACTGGTATGTAAAAACAGTTCAAAAACTCAATGTTTAAACAACATGACCAAATATGGGTTACTATAGAAACGACAAAATCAGTACTGAAGTTTTTACTAAAAATTAAGGGTTTGCAGAGTACTTTTCATATCGCGGAAATAGTTTTTTTATATGGTCAATAGATCAAGATTCAATTTACTTTATTATAATACATCTACGATGACACGTAACAAAAATAATGCAAGAAAAAGCAAAACTACGTTTTTAACTATTGCCGTGGTGTACCGCGGAATTAAAATTCACGAAAGAATCAACGCCTATCACCGCTGTATTTTGTTTTTTAATTTAAACGTATTTCCAGGCCGAATATATCAAAACGTCACTCACAAAATGTGAAAAAAACTATGATTAATCGTATAAAACCCACAGCATTACTAAAATTGCATCGGTTATGAAGTAAATGGTTGATAAAGTTCGAGTATACTCACTTGTGGCGCCACGCGTTTGTATGACACGTCCTCATCCAGTGCTGCTGTCGCGGTTACTGACGAATTGTGCGCCCTTTGTTTCACTCACGCACACTAGCGCTATAAGGTCCGTTAGCCAATGGAATAAGTTTTATGCATGAAAGAATTATTTTGAAGATAGTTAATTGGTCTACTTTTAAAATGCGTTATTCGAAATAACACGGTGATAGGTGCCAAATTTGGCACCCACGGTATTAGGCGCCTTTACCTTACTTACTCAACTCGTAAATAAGTAGTAGGATTGTGTGCATTTGGCCAAAAGTGCATATACATATTGAATTGACTGACATTTATGTCAAGGAGCGTATTCGAGTTCAGGTGTCACCTGGTAATGCATCTAGTTATTACGTAACTCTTTTACATACATACTTGCCTTTTGTGATGTTTAATACTGACCGTGAGTCCTCGTCTTTATTTCAAATTAAAGTGATATTTTCCTTTTTGCGCTAGTAAAAACTTGATTATCGTCGATTTATCAAACAGGATCATCTGAATTAATATCTCAGTTTGTTGCACATGCACAATATATGCACATGGCCAACTGCTACCTATTTTGAAAGGGAGTAATACGTATAGGTACATACCTATATGATCGTGGTTGCAACATATATTATAGGTTTACATACTTGATTAGTAGGTATATTTAATTTCACCAGATTTGAGATGAATTATTACACACACGTTTTTTATTAAGAACTAGGTCATTTAAAAAAAAATGTAGGTAATTGAATGAAAGAATCACTTCTTGGGACTTGCGTCAAAATATTGAAACTATCCTTAAATACATTGTTTGGTCAATCTTACTGAGATACAATTAAATTTGCTATAGGTACTGATACAACTGATATAATGATGACGAATAAAAAAAAATAAAAAAATTCAAATTCCCGCTTATGTTTACGTAACTTGTTGTGTTCGTGACCTCAACTCTCGTCGACAATCTGTATGTACTTACATCGTTTGATCCATCTTACAAAGAAGTCCATTCTTCTATAATAGCAAAATGATGTCCTTTGTATAATATTTTTATTACCTAATCATAATCAATGTTATTCCTAAGTATGTGCGATGATTATAGTTAGACGAAGGAATCTACCTATCCAGGAATAATCGTATCGAATTCTTACCCAAACTTTTCAAGCATTACAAGTATATACCTAAATTTAACATCCCAATCTAAATTCGACAGATACAGGATAGTTTATAACCGAAAAATGGCTGTCAAGCTACCAGAATGATTTCCATTGCAGCCATACATTAGCGAGTCTATCAGCCTTATCAAATAAATATTTTGTATATCTTACTCATATTTACGTAAGGCGCAGCGTGTAGCGTGTCCCAACAAAGTGAACTGATGACCTGGTGAAGGTCGCAGGAGTTCGCTGGATGCGAGTTACGGCAATTTTTGGGGGTGTCCTATGTCCAGTACATCTTTCGTCTGATATGACGATAACTGATAACATATTTATTAATTCCAGGTCGGCGACTATGCGCCGGGGAGACCTACGCCCGACAGTGCATGTTCCAAGTGCTGACCGCGTTCATGCAGACGTTCGACGTGTCGACAGCGGACGGGCGGCCGCTGACGAAGCCCGCCCGTCGGATCCAGGGCATCATCACCACTATCCCAGAATTCTGGGTGCGCGTCACACCGAGGACGTAGCATTACGATAGAGTGCGGTTAGGGCATTTCGCCGGGCGTTTTAACCACCGTGAATGCGGTGGCAGAAATTGTTACCCGGTTCCCGTGAGAGTAGCATGATTTTTTGCTGTCTTATAACGTTGCCAACGAAGTCACAGCGGTTGAAACGCACGTAGAAGTGTCCATTAGGTTATAAACAAAAAATCAGAAGACAATGCGTTTTTTCCTCTCGACCCAAATGTTAAGGTCCGTCGGGCGCCTAGCGTGAGTAGCGTGTTGTGATACTTGTGATTAGAAGACTCAATCACATATCTTTGAATATTACAATCACGAGATACTTCTATACATATGAATATGAGTGGCAGCGGGGATGGCTACTACCCATATGCGACGTCTCTAGGCTTTTATTGCGTTTATAGGCCAGACTGTTCTATAGAATAGAACTAAAAAATACTTGCCAATTCTTAATCTTCTGTATATTGTATTATCTGAGGACTGTGGCAATAAAGCCTTATTAGTATTACCACAGTCCTCAGACAATCGTAATTGTCGTACAACGCACATTTTGCTCAACGCAGAGTTAAGGGGCAGTATGCTTACGCAGCCGATAGCGTAACTTTCAGTCTATCTACCTCAAACTCCCCTATTATGATAATCGCCTCGCCTAATTCGTCGGTTGACAACCAAAACTCACTAAGTAACAAATACCTACTTGAAATAGAGATCGAATCTCTGTTCAGATTCAATACTGACATAAGAGGTTGCTAAGAGTAGGGACAGTTTTTATAGTGAGTTTTGGTTGTCAGCCGACGTTATAAGAGTATGTCATTCTATCTACTGCGTTAAACTCCCGCCGGCAGCTCATCGTAAGCATACAGTTGTACCAACCAATATTATCAGACTGATAAAAATACTTGAAAGTTTCGATTCAAAAAGAATTTGGGAACTTTTTATGCAGGTATTGTAGATAATGTAGCTAGAGAAACCTATTAGGTAGGTATTAAGTATTACCTACATAATGATAGGTGGTACCTACGTATCTTACGGCGCATATAGGAGTAAATGCGAGACGAGATTTATCCATTGATATCTAGAGATCTACATAGAAAAGCGAAGGTTGACAACCACAGTATCTAAAACATAATGTATTTTTATATTTTTCCCTCTACTTTTACCTACATACTGTAGATAGAGCACGTATTTAATATAAAATAAAATAAGCATGCCCATTTTTGAGAACCCTTTCTTAGAATAGGAATAGACCCAGTGTCCTTAAAATATGCATTTTTAAAATAGGTAGGTTACCTAGATAGATAAGTAACACCCTAACCGTGTTAGGCACTTAATACGCTTTTTATAGAAGTTGCGAGCATTGTAGGTACCTACACAGACCTTACATTCAAAATTTGTGTAATTTCTAATGTAATTACGTCATTGAATACTGCAAAACGTATGTGTTATTTAATCAACTCTTGCCAATAGTTTATCCTGAACCATTAAAACAATAAAATTATGCTTGACTTATGGATATTTCTTTGAACGGTTGGTTTACTTTGTTCACAACTTCTATAAAAAACAATGAAAGTAATAAATTATTAATAAGTTCTTAAAATGTAAGTTAATATTTTTTCTATTAAATTATTATAATTAATACAACATGGTCTTATTAATTCACATCTACCTTTGACATGTCACAAGTGGGCTGCCTTGTAGGGCACTGTTGCAACAATTTGCTTAAGAGTAATGAACGCAATTATCCACATGCAAACCAGTTGCAGAAGGTAGGTATTATTAACTGATTCAATGATGTAATTGTTTATTTATTCAGATCGAGAATAATGCACAAGCCAAGATACTTACCAAGAACAGAAGATATAACATTTATTTATTTAATCTTAATTGCATCAAAATCATCATCACATCATCAGCCTATGTTAGTCCACTGCTGGAGGTAGGCCTCTTCTAATGACTATGCGTATGCGTAAAGATGCATTAGGAGGTAAATGCCCATAATCGCCATGCTGGGCAAGCGGATTGGCGATCGCAGTAATGTGTCCACTATGATGACGCTCTGCTGTCCATCATCAATCTTTTATCAAATAATGGTCAGTGACACTTCCATCCCTTAGTCGTCTCTTACGACACTCGCAGGAGGAGTCGGGGTGGTGACAAATGACAAATGGTGTTATTGCCGTCACTACACGTCAATCTTTAATACACAAAAATCAAAATCATACAAAAGGCGGACTTAATGCTATGAAGCATTCTTTGTCAGTCAACCATCGGGCAAAGCACAGAAACTGGGAGCCGTGCAAGAGAAGCTAATAAACAATGAATAAAATTACATGTTGACGTGACTTTGCTGTTATCATACCATGCATGGACCTATTTTTTAACCGACTTCAAAAAAAGGACGATGTTCTCAATTCGACTGAATGTTTTTTTTTTTTTTGTTGTATGTAGGTATGTTACCCGATATCTCCGAGAATCGTGAACGGATTATATTTTTTTTTGTGATCGTACGTGTATCACCCCGAGATGGTCCCGTTGGCACAAAGTTGGGGTCTAATGATGGGATCTTGGAGAAATCGAGGGATCTCTTCAAATGTTATACCTAGGTACTTGCATGGCGCTTTTGGTAATTTTCATTCATTTACAAGAATTTGCATTCAGAAAGTAGTATTTGAGGAAACCATTGACAAATCGGGGATCTTGGAATAATCGGTTAAAGTCGGTTTTTTAATTTGGTGATTATTAGATACTATTTTAAAGCGCATTTATTAGCTTCACTTGTAAGTAACTTAACTATATATATACTTAAGAAAATCTTGGAATCTTCATTTGACTTACTTCCCGGTTTTCGATTAGGATGAAAATTTTGAATAGCTAAGATACACAGGGCAATAGGTACATATCATTAGGTTTCATGATTGGTGCGACAATATGTCGTCGCGAGATAGACTACTCGTCCCTGTTTAGGGTTCCGTAGCCAAAATAGCAAAAACGGAATCCTTACCTGGGTCAAAATTATTTTCGTTGTCTTATTTTGTGGCCCTAAAAAACGTGACACGGTTGTGATTTTTGTATGAGATGATATTATATTTTGTTTCTAATTTTTGATGTATGGATGAAAATCTAGCGTGAAAAAGAAATACAAGTGCACCGGATTTTTTATATACTGAGTCGATACAGCAACTAAAAGCGTGACAGAGTGGTATGAAACAAGACAACGAAAATAATTTTGACCCACCTATAGTTTCGCCATGTCCGTCTGTCCGTCTGTCCACAGCATAGCTCAGTGGCCGTTAATACTAGAAATCTGCAATTTGGTACAGTTATACAAATTAATCATGCCAACAAAGTGGTACAATAAAAACTAGATTTTTTTTTATCGGGTACCTCCCCAATTGGTGAAGTGGGGATGATTTTTTTTATTTACTGTAACCCTATAGTGTGGTGTATCATTGAATAGGTCTCTGAAAAAATAAGGGTCTTTAAATAAAGTTTTTTTCTAAAGTCAATATGTTCGGAGATAATCGCTCCAGAAGAAATAAAAATTTGTCCCCCCCCTCTAACTTTTTGTCCGTAGGTCCAAAAAATATGAAAAAAATCATGAGGTGGGCTTATAGAATATTTTAAAATAAAAGTATTTCGAACATAGGTAATGGTTTTTGAGTAACTACGGAACCCTACACTGAGCATGGCCTGACATGTTCTTGGCCGGTTTTTTATTAATATTTACCTCACAGCGACCAGGGACGGGAACGGAAGGTACGGTCTTACGGTATCTGGGGGCTACCACGATCTAAGTACTAATGTGATACAATTTAGGAACTAATGTGAATCGCAATGTGTCAATTCCATAGAATGACTCTCAAAAACTGACAAGGTGAACCTAAACTGAATCGCATTTAAGTGATCAATGGTATCTCCCGGTATCTGTTACAAAGAGAAGCTCGTGTATAGTGGCCAGAGTTGGTGGTGGAAAGTTGGAAACGATAAGCTATCCACAAAGACACTCAAGAAACGAAAAAATGATTGAGACCAATCGGAACCCTAGGCCACTCTAGAACCTTGTCAAAATAACAAGAAGTAAGGAATTTCTTTGAAATCTCTATACAGTGTGGAAATTAAACTCAGGCCCTGGAGGAAAACTACTTTAAATCCTTAAGCTAGCTCATTTTACTTTAAAGAGACATTCCTTTATTTTTGAAAAGAAACAAATCTGCATTAAAAGATTTTTTCAAACTCACTTGCTTCTCCCGGGATTCGAACCAACTAAAATTAAAAAAAATAAACACTCTATTTTATTAGAAAATGTTATTACGGGCATACACCACAATTTCAACGGCGACTAATGTTGTGTAGCCGGAACGACGGGACTCATTTCGAACAAATTATCAGTTAAATAATTTAAGTGTTGCAAATTTGATAGTAAAATAAAGTTGATGTTAGATTTAACGATTATTTTTATTTTTAAGACCAATTGTTTGTTAGAGAAACTTTATCCTGAATACACGTTCGACGCCGGTGACACACATATGTGACCGAAAAAACTGTATTCCTATGCCAGTGACACACATACGTGTTCAAAGTAATCTCATTCTTATGCCACTAGCATTCATCAAGTTCTCACTCCTATGCCAGTCGCATCGAAATACGAACATTTTTGACACAAATGTGTGTCGCCGGCATAGGAGTACAATCTTTTCGGTCACACATGCGTGTCACTGGCATAGGATTTCTACTTATGAGACAATTTCGATCGGCATAGTATAAGCACTTAGTGAAACAGTACTGGAGGCGAACGTGTTAATACTACCGATTAGTATAATAAAATAAAGAGCGTTTATTTTTTTATTTATTTGGTTCGAGTCCCGGGAGAAGCAAACAAGTTTAAAAAATCTCCTAATACAGATTTGTTTCTTTTTAAAAATAAAGGAATATCTCCTTTAAGTAAAATGAGCTAGCTTAAGGATTTCAAGTAGTTTTCCTCCAGGGCCTGAATTTAATTTCCACACTGTATATAGCGTCACTTTGACATGATTCATGGGTAGGTAGTCTAGGGTTCCAATTGGTTGAGTGTACAAGTACATAGATTCCGTATCAGTAAAAGTGACAGACACATTTATACTAATTGGCTATGTAAAGTTTTCTGAAGGTATGAATTAGGGCTTGCATTCCGGAATTCCGGAATTTCGGACCGATTTTGCTGTTTTTACAGTTCCGGAACTGACACAGCTAATATCGGAATTCCGGAATTGAAAAAAAAGTGTTTTTATTATATGGATAAACATAAAATATCAACACGATTATGATAATTAGGTACAGAGTACAAAGCCACCACAAGATATATCGATAAGTAGTTTGCCACAAATTGTATTATGTTTTCTTTTCTGTAAAATAAACTGTGTTTACTAAATACTAGGTACTAAACCACGAAAACTGGCCAAGGTAAGCAACGATCCTGTACCAGATTTTAATTATCAATTGGGTTAATTGCAATTAATTAACGTTATTTTTTTTTTAGCCCTTCGATAATTATACGCTATTTACATATGTCGAAGAATGGTAACCTTTGACTTAAGTCTCCACTTGGTCTAATATCAAGTAGCATTCCAGTAAAGTAAAACATTGGTATTTGTAACTAAAGTTATTTTAACAGTGTATTCCTGACCACATTTAGAAACTATAGTGTCATATGAACTTTTATGGATATAGACTAGTTACGGAGTTATTACCAATTGAAAAAAAAAATGTTGTTACTCAGTACGAAAGGTTTTGTTTAACGGCGTTGGTGCCATTATGGAAAATAGTCTCGCTTACCTCATTAATAGATGCCAAAAAGTGAGAAAAAACCTTAAAAAATTAGGTTTTCGTAAAAAAAACCGTTTATACTCATTTTAAGTGCTAGTTTTATAACATATACTTTTTATGTTAAAATACATTCAAACATAGTAAAAAATAAAATTAAAAATAAAGCCGAAATACGTCCACTGCTGAACATAGGCCTCCCCCAAAGATTGCCACAATGACTGGTCCTGCGCCACCCGCATCCAGCGGACTCCTGCGACCTTCACCAGGTCATCAGTCCAACTTGTGAGGGGCCTACCAACGCTACGCCTTCCGGTACGTGTATACAATGTGCCTATGAGGAAAGGGAAAAAAATTACAGCGGATTTACAATCAAATTTGAAGTTACAAAGTCGTATAAAGTTTACCGGATGCCGTCTATTTTGAGAGAAAATGTCTTGTATTACGGCCGTTACGCATTTTAGGTAACGATTTTGTCTCTGTGTTGCCTTAGTCAAGACCAACAACACAAAATTCACACTTAATTGACAAACATCAAAAGGACAAACAATCTTTTATTTTTATTACCTAAAACATTAAAATGCATTATTTTCGATAGTTCCATTAATTTAATGGAATACTTTTTTAAGTAGTGCAGCATTCGAAATACACAAAAAATCTTGCTTCCAATTTTTTCTCTTTCCTCATGAGCATCTTGTACACAAATCGTATCGAATTTTTACGTTTTATTTAAATAATATATAGTTTTACAAAATTTTCGTTAGTTCCGGAACTGGTTCCGGAATTTCGGAATTGAAGTATAATATCGGAAATCAGTTCCGGAACTAAAAATGGTCCGATATTGCAAGCCCTAGTATGAATATTATATTTTTGCGAAGGTATGATAACCTTGCAACCTAAATGGTCGCGCACCGTGCGGTTTCTGAGGAACTTCCTCCCGCGGACGGTCCGTCTGTGGAATGAGCTCCCTGCCGAGGTTTTCCCGTTGGACTACATTATGGGGTTCTTCAAAAGAGGAGTGTACAAGTTCTTAATGGGTCGGCAACGCGCATGTGACACCCCTGGGGTTGCGTGCGCCCATAGGCTACGGTGACTGCTTTCCATCAGGCGGGCAAAAAAATACCGTCGTCTTAAGATTCAAGAAAATGCAGTTTTATTCTTATGTCCCATAATTTATTAACAATCTTTTTTTACGTGAGTGGAGTGACATTTGTGCACATTTATGGATGAATAGAGCCTCATGCGTGCGGGGTCAAGAAAAAATCACCAATTATCACCATAGAGGATCATCGGACAATACACGTATAATTTTTGTTAATCTCTGCTGAAGAGCATTATAGCTAGAAAAAAAAATCGTCTAAACTTTTTATTAAGATCACTTTTCTAATAAAACCATAAACCCAAGTGTTATTAAAAGGACTCAATAAAATTACACGTCATATTGACTTTGGGCTGGTCTTAAATTTAACCATGGGGGAGGGAGGGGTCTAAAATAAGCCAAAATCGTCTGACGTGATTAAACTTTAACAAGCCCTTATATGCACGTACGGTGGTGTTATGTCGCAATTGCTCGGACTGTTACTAAACCTACTTAACGCCAATTGAATCTAATAGTTGTAAGAACTAATAAATATTACAATTTCAATATTTAACGGAAACTGTTAACCAACTGAGGAACATTGCTAAAAATAATAAAATTACTGCTAACACAAGTTATACCATACCAATATTACCTGGGGCCAAAACCACAAAACTTTACAAGCGTACAATTCTACATTTGGAGGTCCAGAGGGGAGGCCTATGTTCAGCAGTGGACGTCTTATGGCTGAGATGATGAAGATGTACAATTCTACAAAACGTACAATTTTTCGTATAGGAATTTATACAATTTGCTAGAATTGTACGTTTGTAAGATAGGCCCCTGGTAACTGTAACGAAACATACATTTTAATTGTAACTAAGATACGACCAACTAACATCTCATTATAGGCTCATCGTAAAGATTACACGTTACTGATAGGAATGTCGGTAACTGGAGTGCAACGTCCCAAACGGTAAGTAGAAATAGCTATCAGAAATCCCGTAAAAATCTATATAATGTGAGTCTTCTCGTCTAAGTAACAAAGTCGTAATTCGGACAGGAATAAATCTGAAGTTGTACAAAGTATGCTGCAGGCCTAATGACAGGTTTGGACCGAATTTAATAGCAACATGGAGCATGACACTCGGTACTATTGTGCAACTAGGCCTACCGCGAACTTGGGTATTCGTAAATTTAAAATATTGTCTCTGTCACTCTTACGAAGGCGTCATCGGAGCGAGAGAGACAGATTTGGTTTTCAATTACTTGACTGTGGTAGATTCTAATTTAGGCGCTGTCTTTGGCGCTTTGGTTTGATTGCCCGAGTTGCGAGTAAGTACTTTTGCGACTTGCGACAGACCGACAAAGTAATGTACGGCGTGCATACCTACCTAGATTTAGAGTATATCGGTGTTGGATCGGCAGATCTTTTCAAGCATTAAGTAGGTTACTGGCACTGCTAATATGTTTGCTTTTGGGCTTAGGTTTTGCTAAGTAACATTATGATTGTGACTTGTGTCAAACCAATCTAACCAAAATTCCCTATTTATGATTATCTCAGCTAACACCCACTCACCTAGGAACTTTACGAGTACCTACGAGACCTCTGTGAGCTAAGAGCTGGCATAGGAAGACTTCCTATGCCAGCTCTTAGCCTTTACTACTTAGTAGTTTTATGTGCCGCCATAAATAGTTAATATTTAGTATGCCTTGCTATCATTACCATTTACTCGGCCGGAGCGGTGTCCCAACAATATAAATTTTCTTGAAATAAAATTATGAAAAAGGATAAACTCGCGTTTAATTAAATTTAACTTCATCCCGACGTTTCGAACTTTAATATCAACTGACTTACAATAGATAGAGCACAATGTTTAGTGTCACATTGTAATTCATTGTATCTAATAAATTAATAATGTATCTCGCAGAAGAAGATGCCTGGTGGTGCCCTGTATACATTTTTTTTATTTTTATTATTACCTTGCTGAAATATTTTTATAGGACATAATCGTCATTTCATCCATAAGACGTCCACTGCTGCTGAACATCGGCCTCCACTTTCTTTGGCTTTTACCAAACCGCCAATAAACCGCAAATATTTTTATAGGTATACTTATTAAATAGATATCTATTCAGCCATGAGCATAAAGCGTGAAATTATTTACACGTATGATTACTGAATATTACATACATAGGTACTTAAATAAGATTGATCAATCATTTCTAAATTCCTACGCTTATCAAGTGTATGTAATTATTATAATCCTAGATACAATTAAAACATGTGTAAGTAGCTAGGTATCTATATTTGTAGAATTATATAAACAATGTATTTATATAATTCTATATAAGGTATCTATAATTAAGGCTTCGGTAAGTGACAAACTATGTACCCTAGACGTAAGATTTTTTTATTTTGAATAAATAATTGAAAAAAAAATTAATAAATATAATAAGACTAATAACTGCTTAACATATGGTAGATTACTATTTAAGTATATGTGGTGATTACATATTCAGGTACATTAGGGTGGTTCCAAAAGTCTCGGAAAGTGCCATTTTACGAGTACCTAAACTGATACACTGATAGTGCCACTTTCCGCACTATTGCGTAAATTCCCTCATTCCAATTGTGAGTACTTTAGTGCTCGTTATTAATTAATTTATTGTTCTTGTTAATTGACTAGGTATTTTTTCTCTCGCGTATCGCCTTGTATCGCGTATCGGCTAGGCAAACGCAGCGTAGGACGTCCACCCACAAGATGGACAGACGACCTTATTAAGGTCGCCGGGACACACTGGATGCAGGTCGCATCTAACCGGTACATGTGGAGGTCCAGAGGGGAGGCCTATGTTCAGCAGTGGACGTCTTATGGCTGAGATGATGATGATGATCGCCTTGTAAAATATTGTATGATACCTATTCCATTCAAATCCATTCCATCCATTAATTTGTCATTATGATTTCAGGTATGTTGTTCTGTCCGTGTTTAATAATTAAAATATGTACCTACGATTTTGATCTAAAATCTGAGTCAATAGAAAAAGAAAAAAAGTAAACAAACCTGCAAACCTGAATTACTTCGTAACCACATACTTTCCAAACACAATCTTGATACTATCCACAACTTAGAACCTTAAACCTTGTGTTCACATACATTTTTAGTTAAAATATCTGATATTTATTAATAATTAAGTACAAAGAAATCTTCGGACGTGTTTTACGATATATGTCAAGGGCTAGTCGAGATTTTTTACTCATCGAAATTTATCTTGTCTATGAAAAAACTAACATTTGTAGTGATGGGACATACGAGTAAAACAGTTTTATTCCGTTATCGATTCGGTTTTATTCGATCGATTGTTTTAGACACGCGATTTTCTTATTTTTTTCTTTGATATTATACCCAACAATATACAAAAATGATTGTTCGCGAGTCATTTGGGAAACT
>JALPQI010007021.1:0-73022 GCA_025490895.1 Thaumatotibia leucotreta | reverse complement strand
ATTGTGTCAGGTGACGAATCATGGATTTACGCATATGAGCCTGAATCGAAAAACCAATCTCGAGTTTGGGTTTACGAAGACGAACCGAAGCCGACAAAAGTTGTTCGTTCTCGCAGCACGATCAAAAAAATGGTAGCCACGTTTGTCTCCAAATCGGGTCACGTGGCGACTATCGCTCTTGAAGATCGAAGAACTGTCAATGCCGATTGGTATATAGGCGTTTGTTTACCGATTGTTTTTGCTGAACTGCGAAAAACTAACCCTAACCGCCGTATTATACTACACCATGATAATGCCAGCCGTCACACCGCTCAGAAAACAGACGACTATCTGAAGGGCGAAAACGTCGAAATACTGGACCATCCTCCGTACAGCCCCGACCTAAGTCCCAACGATTTTTTTACTTTCCCGAAAATAAAGAATCGGTTGCGTGGTCAGCGTTTTCAGACCGCGGAAGAAGCAGTCGACGCTTATAAAATGGCCATTTTGTCAACCCCCACTTCAGACTTCAATAACTGTTTTAAAAACTGGTTTCAGAGAATGAAAAAGTGTATTAAACACAAAGGAGAATACTTTGAAAAACAATAAAAGTACTTTTATTTCATTAAAATGCGTATTTTTTCCGATTCCCGAAACTTTCAGGGCAACCTACGTACCAAAGAAAATACGAACTGACATCCTCAGCTTTCGCGGCTGATGCCTAAACCACTCGGCCGCTCCAGCTGGATCAAAAGTTTATGCTTTAGAATACAATAAAAATAACGATTTAGTTAAGTACAATTATAATCTAATACCTTGGCTCACAAATTGTAAACCTTTCGTTAATAATTTGTGACCCAATATCAAACGAATCTGTCACGTAGGTAACAATGATATTCATGATGTTCGAAACTGGGTTCAAAACCAAATCCGAACAAGTCCGGTTACCCAGTTTATCGGTTACCCGGTTACCCGGTTTTCATTCTCTAATGATACCTGATCCGAGGTCAGATACCGCGGTCCCTCAAAGTTTGAGAATTGGAAATGTGTGGGCGGACCTTTTGTAAATACTTTACCTCAAACAGGCCCAAAACATCAAGTTTCAAGTATAATAGGTACCGGTCAAGGAAAGTAGGGTAAAGTCAGGGATTTTTAGGGTTCCGTAGTACAAGAAACTCTTATAGTCTGGCCATGTCCGTCTGTTCGCGGCCGTTACTACTAGAAATCTGCAATTTGGTATAAGTAGGTATACAATATTAATCACGCCTACGAAATGGTAGAGTAAAATATAGAAAAACATGTTTTGGGTACCTTCCCTACTAGAGTAAGGTGGGGATGTTTTTTTTTTATTTTGCTGTAATCCTATAGTGTGGGGTATCAATGAATAGGTATCTTAAAAATAATAAGGATTTCCAGAGAAAGTTTATTTCTAAAGTCAATATATTTTCGCAGATATCCGCTCAAGAATAATAAAAAAAGTGCTCCTCCTCTAACTTTTCATTCTTAGGTCCAAAAATATGAAAAATATCATGTACCTATACTGGTCTTACAGAATACTTTAAAATAAAATGATTTCGAACATAATCGGCCCAGCTGCTTTTAAATAACTACGGAACTCTACACTGACCATGGCTCGACATACTCTTGGCCGGTTTTATTATATTTATATAATCAGATTCAATTTCCTAACTATTTAAATATAAAAACTGATTATTTACTACATGTAAATATTTAGGCACGTCGCGTCGCATCAAAGAAAGGTTATTTTTCGAATGTTTGCATTAATCTTTTTTTCTTTAGTTTAAATCTAGACAATAAAATCCAGTGAGCGGATAAAACTGCCTTAGCTCCAAAAATGTAAGTGATTCGAAATAAGGTTTAGCTATGTTATTTTGATTATATTCCTTTACGCTTCAAATCATTTCAATTTCGTTTATGTTTTGTAAAGTATTTATTTAGGTAAGCAACATAAACAAAGAGCATAATTTATGTTATTTAAAATAAATACGAGTTGTCTGACGAGTTTCAACACTTTCAACTGTGTAAGCACAAAAACGTCAAAGTATATATTATATCGTCGAATTACGAGGTTGTGTCATAAAAATATATTTCTGTGAAAAATACATACATTTCAGAAACGAGGTTGAGTCACACAACCACCGCTGTGTTTAAGTACAATCACACAAATCTAATTATTTATTAACTAAATATTTTGATTTGTACTTTTATTTTTTCCCCAGTAGTCACACTACTTAATACTCTATAAATTATTACTAAATATTGGGCTATTCTCTCTCAAACTTTTACTATGGAACCAACGACAAAAAAAAGCTGTTCTCTAAAATTACAACAGTGGCTTATTTAAGAGTATATTCCCAGAAAGACGTCACCGCCAAACAAAACATTTACAAAGCTTGTTTGGAATTAATTGTGATGTTAATCCAAGTTGTTATTTTAATTCAATTCCAAAAAGTTTCCCGCAAAATCAGAGCTTGGAATTGTCGCAAACCGCCTCGGGGCCCAACGGACAGTTAAGATAAACAGAAGCTGGGTAGGACGAGGAAAACCGTTATTTCAGAGTAAATCAAAGGAACGGAGGTAACATTTCTTTGCAGTGTTACCAGTCGGCGATACACAAAAAATCATCAGTAAAATGACGTTCCAGAAACTGCCACAGATATCGATTGTGATCTGCCCACGTCGTGGACAGTCTTTCGGGCCCTTCCAAAGCTGTTTAATTAATAATGTAAGTCATCTAAAAGAAAATAAATACAGATAAATTATCATGTGACAATCTTATCAAATCTACCTCTATCTCCCTAACCCCTATATAGACAACCAACTCCTTCCCGGCTACATTTTCATAAACAGAAACATTTGGCATATTGGTTCTGTGCCACTGCCACTTTACATTGAAAGTATGGTTGCAATGGTTGCATGAAGTAATAAGCACGCGATAGCTTTGGCAAAACTTCGCAACGTCTAGGCGAAAATGAGTATGAAGCAACTTTATGGTTGAAGACTTGCTTTCAGTAGTAGTGTTAGGTAAGGTACTTGTGTAAACTAAAAGCTGGCTGTAGGAGGAAAACAGTCTTTATAACGAGTAAATGAAAGGAACGGAATAACATTTGGATGCCGCGCATTGAGAGTATGTATTTAGTACAATTCACTGATCATTTGAGACCCTAATTGTACTGCGTATAAAGTGCACGAATGATGAGTTAGCTATTTTGGCGATGGCGATATCTAAACACGATAGTATTGGCGAAACTTTGTGATTTGGTGAAAATAAGTGCAGTCGACGCGAATATATGTTTGACAAACGTTTACCTACTTAATCCCTACTCTTTAGTAGCCACTGATATGCTTCATATATTATAGCTGTAGCTACACGCCATCACTCTTATTTTAAATAGCAATAGTCTAACGCAAAAATCAAAGCATAATAGGTAATGGTTGCAAGCAGGTTGGTGGTCTTAGCTTTAAATTTTAATCTTGAAACTATATGCTGTAATGAGAGGTCAATCAAACGTCCCGTTTCGGCTAGAACGACGCAATTCGACATAGTTCGGCAAAATTGGTAATTTTCAATAAATAAATATCATTGTGTAAGATGTCCCAAGATATTTATTTATCGTTCTTAAGACATAGAGATTTGACAAGCTTCTTTTGACCGGCTGAAGCCGATGACAACCTGAAGTAACACCCCTTATACGGAGATTCGTCTTATTGGGCATTTTCACTTTTAGTTAAACAGCTGACTGAAATTAAGGTTTTTTAACTTCACGCTAATTGAGTGACCCAAAACGTGAAAATGCCTTACTACACTTTATTATAAGTATGTATGTTGTAATTCTGAACCGTTTCTTTACTCCCTATATCTTTATCGGAGTCTCTGAAGTATCTGGTGACATAAGGTTAATCTTGAAAGGATTTCGTACTTATTTACGATGTGGCTACGACTTTGCAAATAGCGAAAACTACTGCTATCCACGAAAGGTCTTATTTTAATGGAGATAGCAAGACAGTTACGACCTTATCACGTTCTACAGTAAGAATAAGTACAAGTTTTGGTTTAAGATTTCCTTCACTGCTGAACGTTGAAGTTTGAAGAACTTGGAATTTTAACGAGCTTCCATATGACATTTCATTCTAGTACTCACCAATACTTAGTTTTCAAGTCCACTTATTTATCCCAGCGTTGTAAAATGTATTCTTCTGTACCAACAACAGCTCATCTCGTAACTACAGCACCGATAGGAAGTCTTACCTGAAAAAAAAAAAAACGTTTAGTAGTTAGTAAAATAGTATGTATCGTCGGCTGACAAGCAAAACACTATAAAAACTGTCACTATTCTTAGCAACCTCGTATGTCGCTCGTGTGTCAAAACTGACATACGACGTTTATTTCAAGTAGGTATGTACCTATTTGTTACTTAGTGACTTTTGCTTGTCAACCGACGATATAGTACATTGTGCAAAAACGTGCCATAGTAAAAAAATGCGATAAATCATAACAAGACAAATATATGTTTGCGTATTTTCGGCACCTCGTATACGGTATACCAAAACAACGTCTGCGATGAGTAACAATGTTTACGTTATCTGTCAGCTACCTGACCTGCACTCGGTACTGGCATTCCTTTACAATCATCATCATATCGACAAAACTATAAAGCCACTTATTGAAATGAAATGAAATGAAAATAATTTATTAGCACAAAACAACTTAAAATTGTTGTCACGTAGTGCACCGCAGGGCACACTACGCAACGCTGATTTTCAGTGAGGCGCGAAATTCATTGTAAACTTATGATAACTGAGGCCCATGGACGTAGTAACCAAAAAATCGCCTATGCGCTGCCTACTATGTCTTAGATGGATTGCCGCTATCTATGCCAGTGCGGCGTGCAGCGGCTATCTTACCCCCAAACCGGAACACAGTACTAACTATTTAGCGGCAGGTTAACGGGTAAGAATCTTACCCGTTAACCTGTCGACGGTAAGATGGTTGTAGCTATCCAGGCGGACCCTGCACGAGGTCCTACAAGCAACAAATAATGCTAGTTTTATGCAATATTGCTACTTAAATTAAACTATGCGAACGTGCGTGTTGTAGGTGGCCCATTAAGAAAAGGGCTTAATATTAGCACCAGAAAAATAGATGTTTGCATAGTTTAAGTAGCATAATTTTCGTGATTCAGGTGACCGTAACCTTGACAATAACAGACATAAAAAGTTGTAACATGGGTGTTACAATACAACAGTTACTCAGCTTACCTAAATATTATGTATTTTGAATCTCTGTCTGGAATGTAAGCGCTTTGGAGTATACTGTGATGCTTATATTGAAATGACCTATACCTACTAGATAATTTTCGATTGATTTAGAATAGTTTAGTTAAAATTAGAGAATCATTCCCTACTTCGTTTTTTTAGCTTTAGAAATAAGATAGACAATCTGAGTCTTTTCATTTTGCTATTTACGGAAAAAAATAATGTAAGGGTTCGTAAGTGAAGTATAATGAAAATGAAAAAATGAAAAATGAAAAATATTTATTGGTTACAACAAATTGTACATAGAAACAAAGAAGAACCTTCTTTTAAGTAATATAAAATACTTGTGCCAGAAGGCTCCGCTCTTCCATTAATTAAGGAAGTTAACCATTATTATAATATAAAATCTTATCTTAAGCTTATACAGACTATAAGGTAAGAAATAATAAATTAAATAGATTAGATATTTTGTGTACAAATATCATGCCTAAATACATAAAACAGTGTTATGCATGCATTAGTGTGTGTGTATGTGTGTGTGTGTGTGTGTGTGTGTGTGTGTGTGTGTGTGTGTGTGTGTGTGTGTGTGTGTGTGCGTGCGTGCGTGCGCGCGTGTGTATTTGTGTGTAAGTGTGTTTGTCTTTAATAAGTGATATCATTGTAGTATTGATTCAATTTCGACGTAGTTTAATATCATTAGCCATTCAGTCACACTTTTTTTACAGTCATATAGTTGTTTTGGATATATATTCAATTTATCATTTATAATATTGTATATTTTAACCGATTGAAAATTAAATTGTCTCTTTGCAAATTTTGAGTTCGTTGGGGGGACAGATGCAGCTTTGTGCTTTCTCCTACGAATTACACTGCTATTAATATATTTGATTGTCATGTGGAGTTTAGTGACACAGCCTAGGACATAGAGCTTTCTAATCGATAAAAGATTGCATTCTTTGTAAAGTTCAAAAGTCGGAAATCTGTATGGTTTAGAAAATATTACTTTAAGCAAGCATCTCTGCGCCCTCTCTACCTGTAGGAACTTTTAATTGTTACATACTCCAAATCGCTACCTTGTATCTATCGCATAATATGTGTAAGGCACTGGTCTCACCGCAAAATACTACTAAGCTATGAACTATCGGCTATAAACACGAACGAAAGATACGCAATCGCGTATAAATAAAATAGACGGCGATACTCGCCCAGCTATCAGCTTTCACCACCGGGCGAGTATCGCCGTGTCTCTTTTTTTACACGAGACTGCTCATCTTTTGTTTGTGTTTATAGCCCATAGTTCATAGCTTAGTAGCTCGCAGTGAGACCAGTGCCTAACTAGTTACGAACAATTTGGTCTCTGCGATTTGACATCAACGATAGTCATGTTAAACCCGTGACAGTCTCTCGACAAATCCTAATTCATAATATAATAAAACAAACTTGCAGTAATGTAGCAAAAATATGAAAAAGAAAATTGAATCCCGAAAGATGTTCACTTAACTTCAGATTAACTTGATCCTTACCACGTGCAAAGTTAAACCGTAGTTATTATATATGACAGTTGCCACGTTTTTCCAATAGCAGCCTTAAGCTATGCTTTCGAACACGAAATGTTGTAAGCACATACAAAGTTGAAGGCACTTATGCTTTTTTAGTATTAAAGCTCTGAAACTTAATAATTGTATGCTGAGGATTCAACTTCGATGGAGTAACTTTGTCTTTTATGAATTTATTGAATTTGTTCTCTACTGAAAAGGATGAATTGGGTGAACTGTCTAATATTCGTGTAAAACCTGGGTAAATGGAACTAAGATCAATTTGCATTACTTTCGCTTTATTTTATTGTAAGCATAAACGTTTGCAACTGTTTAGAGTAATGCCAGAGGCATTAAATTTTTAAGTGTTTCCTTATTTCTAATACAATATACCAGTTAATGAAACCATTAAACAGCTGTTATCTGTGCGCACTGTACATTATGTAAATAATTTTCTTAATTATTGAAAATTGGTTGATTGGTAAATAATTTGTGTTAAAGTTTAAAACTACAAAGTCTACAAACAGGATGCGTGGTGGAGGTGACGGCAGTAAGGATACATTTGTCACCATCCCAACTCTTCCTCTAGGTGTCGCAAGAATCGACAAATGGATTGAAGTGTCAATGACAATGAGTGACACTTCAATCAATGACATTCATTTATTAAAGATTACAGACGGGCAACATCGTCACCAATACTCTGCGATCACCAATCCGCTTGCCCAGCGTGCCCATTACAGGCATTACCTCCTGTCCAAATGCATCTCCATACTATTCCATACGCATGGATAATAGGAGTGGCCCATGTCCAGCAGTGGACTGTAATAAGCTGATGATGTATGTCAAATAAATAAGATCATTCAATCATGCTTAGATTGGGATACGCTTCCCTTTAACAGGTACTGTAAGTAGCAATAGGCTAATATAAACATTACATAATTTATTGTTCAACGCAGTGTTACTTACATAATTTTTTATTACCGTAAAATCAAACTGCGAAGTATGGGGTAATTATTGGAAATATTAGTAAAATATGTGTTGTCAACAAATATACATTTAAGGAAAAACAAAGACAAACATCATGCACACAAGAATACTTGATTAAGAAAACCTACATGCAGTATGCGGGTATTTTCACTTCTAGGGACACCCAATTAGCTTAACTCTCACAAAAAAGTTAACTTCGATGTCAATTTTGTAACGACAATTAAGCATTAAATATTAACAAAAATATTTTCAGAAAGAATACGCGTTTATGCAATATAAAAACATGAATAATATGGATTTACGTAAATTTTCATGCTTAATTGTTACAAAACTGACATCGAAGTTAACTTTTTTGTGAGAGTTAAGCTAATTGGGTGTCCCTAGAAATGAAAATGCCCATGCATACACCACACAAACATGTTTATTTACCTAGGTTTCACTATAAACATACGTGTAATATGTACGATCAGTAGGGGACGAGTGGTCACGACCCGACATTATCCCGGACAGATCTGAGCTCCGAAGTTTCACCGACAGACTCTTTGTAAACAAATAGAGGATTACGGTCACGGATACCACAGATGGAGACACAGGACAGATAAAACGGCTTTTAGAAATAAGTTTTCATTTTTTTTATAGAAACAACAATAAGTTTATTCGTAACAAACACAAAAATAATAACATACAGGAACGAAAAATACAAATAAAAAAGTGTAAACATACACTGACATACAAACATACATGTGGCCATTTCGTAACAACGAAATGGCCTCATCTCAGCATGGTGCTAGCGTGTATAGTTCGGGAAATATTATTTGACCGACTCTTATCTCCCTTACGACCTTTTGTTTTGCGTCATTAACAATATAAAAATGATAGTCTGCTGATTGTCTAGTAAGTGTTAACGCAAAACAAAAGGTCGTAAGTAAGATAACAGTCGGTCAAATTATATTTCTCAAACTATACCAGAGCTGGTTGTCCGATGAGACCATTTCTCTGTCATTTAAATGACAGGGTATACTCCGTAACTATTTTATGATTAACCCGACGAAATCCTGCTTTTTCGAAGAATTTCACTTGCCAACCAACTTTTCGCAGATGATTCAATTGGCATATCAACATTTACCAAATTATTATTTGCCAACTTTCATTTGGCCTATATAATAATGTCCGAAAGATACGTCTGCGTAATGGTGGTTTACCATGTGATGATTCTGCCAAACGAAACTATGACAATAATAGTTCGGAAAGTGATAATATGCCATAACATTTTCGGCCACATATTAACCCACGCACGAGAAGAGTTAGGGTGGTGACAAATGAATTCTTACTACCGTCGCCACTCGGATTTAAGTTAACCTCATTCATGAAAAAGTACTGTTATGCCAGCTATCATTTTAATCATCTCTACGATCAGCACTACCTTTGTTTTACTTATATTTTACAACTGATGCAAGAAATGTAAAACATACCTAGTTATTTTAGATTTTACACAAAGGTACATTTTTCCATACTTGGTGTACAGGGATAATTCCGAATGACAAAAAATTCCAGTTAATTTTGAAAGGAGACACATAAGGCGATGTAATTACGAGTGATCTTCCTGTTATTTTCGGCATTACACTACTTTCGAAATTATCCCAAGGCACCCTACACTAGAATGCCTGTTGTATAAATTTCTATACATCTGTAGCTACATCGGAACAATGTCTGAGAATTGTGTGGAAGTTACGGGAATACAGGCTTCGTTAGGGGCCGTTCAGCCTCACAGGCCATTCGCGCCGACTGCGATCTCGTACGTGACACAGGTCACTTACTATACAGACAAGCAGATATTGTGTTAGACAAGCAAATGTTGTGACACAAGATAATAATATACACATTAAAAACACAAATATAAAAAAAATTGTGCCACAAAATAGTCTTCAATTCAGCATATTGCTGGACTGTAAACCGCCCAGCGCTGGTCTTCCATTGGATGAGTTATCACTACAGACATACCGAGTATGAGTGTAAGAGAGCAAGGTCTGGCCAGCCACATAAGTCTGGCCAGCCTCACAAAAGGAAAAGTATGCGATTTGTTGGGGTCATATCAAATAAAACAAAACTTCGGCTATTAAATATGTGTCAAGAAAGTTTAAATTAAAACATTCGGCTATCTGTCCCTATGCGGAGATCTTTATCTATATGTACCTATGTATAGATGTTTAAGCTTTAAACTATGCAATGGAGTTTGATGTGGTGTATGACATATAAAACACACTGATAGGTTGTTACCTACAGCTCAATACAACAACATTTATTCCCTAAAAATATTCACTTCTTACGTCACGAACACGAAGAATAATTATTAGAAACATATTTTTCTTTTCATTACACCCAATTATACACGGTGGAATTTAATCGGTGAACAGGAACCCATTTTTCTAATTCAGTAATCGATGGCGGTCACGTTTATGTAGTACTTAAGTGGAGTTAAAAGTTTTTTTTTTAGCATAACAAATTTTTATGTTGAAATTAAACTTTAAGTAAAATTTATTGTCACCCTACTAATGGTTTAGTCTGAAAAGTTTAATACCTCTTTTCAAACTATCAGCCATGCATCGCTCTTATTTTACATAGGAATAGAGTCTATCGCAAAAAATAAAGCATGTGAGTGGTTATTGCTCAAAATTTGTTATGCTAAAAAAAAACTTGGTTCCACTTAAGTACTACATAAACGTGACCGCCATCGATTACTGAATTAGAAAAATGGGTTCCTGATCACCGATTAAATTCCACCGTGTATAGAAGAGTTCGCGACGATGTAACAGCGTGCGAGACTTTTCGTCCATCTTGCATCGCATTCTTAATGAGTACTACACATTACCTGGGAAATATTATTTATAAATACTTTTTCTAAACATAATAGTTTCTAGTAAATACGCTCTCTCTAAGATAAAAAATAAATGAATAAAAAAGTAGGTATTTGCGGAGTCTGACAGGCAGATCCGTGTCGTGTATACAAGTAGCACACATAGATCACGAAGCTATACAGCCTGTCGTTATGTCAGCTCACCTGTTGCTGTATTCAGTTAGTTGAGCTAATATGAGAAGTTATATAGCGATTCCATACACATTCAACGGCTCGCCCTTCTGAGCTCTGACTAGAATCAACGTATTGTATTGTAAGTGAATATTCTTTGTAGCACTACAAAAGTAAAACCAATTCGTTGGCAGGATATTAAATTTTATAGGTATGATATTTGACTTTAATTAGGCATTTAGTAGAGGTTTATTATTAGTACCTATATGTATACAAATACAGAGTGGCTCATTCAAATAGGCCAGTATAGGAAAGTCTGAAACTAGACATACGAAGATATTTTCGTAGGAGCAATGTCACCGATTTCGATAGAAAGAAAAACTGGATTCATACAATTGAAAAGAAAACAACTGTATACCCAATCGAACCCTTGTTTTGAAAAAAAAAAAAACTTACACTATTTCTATTTAAATGCCAACGGCTCGCCCTTCTGAGCTCTGACTAGAATCAACGTATTGTATTGTAAGTGAATATTCTTTGTAGCACTACAAAAGTAAAACCAATTCGTTGGCAGGATATTAAATTTTATAGGTATGATATTTGACTTTAATTAGGCATTTAGTAGAGGTTTATTATTAGTACCTATATGTATACAAATACAGAGTGGCTCATTCAAATAGGCCAGTATAGGAAAGTCTGAAACTAGACATACGAAGATATTTTCGTAGGAGCAATGTCACCGATTTCGATAGAAATAAAAACTGGATTCATACAATTGAAAAGAAAACAACTGTATACCCAATCGAACCCTTGTTTTGAAAAAAAAAAAAACTTACACTATTTCTATTTAAATGCCGATTGTGTAGGTCTTACGCAGTAACCCTATGAAACATGATGTCTAGAATTAATTAAATGCATTGCTTTCACATACTAAGTTTTTTAATTTCACGCTAAGTAATTAATAATGGCTCTAAAACTCAAAAAGCTCATTATTTAACTAGCTAACCCCGGGGTTGGCTAGCTTAACTTAACACTAGGGGACCCTATAAGTGTTTTGGCATTCGACACACGTAACTTACGTAAGGATTTATGCAAAAATCACCCAAGGTTCGATTTCGTTACGAAAAAATGACGAGAAGAACTTTTATAATATAGTTTAAAACCCAAAAAGTAGCCGAATAAACTCACGTGATTTGTACACACGCCCTAAATCATATAATACACAAATAACTGAAATGTAAAGAGGTAGTACGATTATATATAATTATTCTTATAATAATGATCAATATTACCTGTATTTACTAGTATATTGGTCAACATTTCCTCAATAGCCAGCACAAGATCAAAGACTTGAAGAACATCTTACAAAATACTTCAAATGTACTGTGTCATCTCAACGAACGATAGATTTTAATATCATTTTCATTTACCTCAGAAAATTTCGAAATAAATCCAAAAAATACCAGCGTCCCCAGGGATCGATCCCCGGACCTCAGACACGAAGGTCACAATTACAATCAGGCCACAGCGTCCCGTCGAGTGTTCGAAATTCGTTATTTAAACAGTCGACCCACATTTTACAGGTTAACAGTCGGGATGTATTCCCGACGCTATACCTGTGTGAGTGTGGAGTGTGGTTTAGGCACTTCTATAAGTATACGAATCACTACATAGTATAAAATAAAGTCACTTTTTCTGTCCCTATGTCCGATTAAATCTTTAAAACTACGCAACGGATTTTGATGAGATTTTTTTTAGTAGGTAGGGTAATTCAAGAAGAAGGTTTTTATGTAGGTACAGTACCCGTGCGAAGCCGGGGCGGGTCGCTAGTATTACATACAATATCATTTTATGTAGATTGTAAAACAGTTGAAGGGTCCACGGAAAAAACATGTCCAGTGCTTAAAAAAATCAGGGCAAATTCACACTTATTCTGTTAAAAGTAAGATTATTTTTCCTTCTGTAATTTGAATTGACTAGACATGTTCTTTCCGTGGACCCTTCAGTTACAAAATTGGAAAAAAAAGATTACGTTTTCGAACGTGTTCGCTAGCGGAGACTACCGTAAAGGGTCTCCTATTTTGTGTCAAACGCAGAGCATAATTTAAAGTAATTTTATATCAAATATTAAATATTTTTTTATGGAAATAAAGTTTCTTGGCGATAATGATTTTCTTTAGGTAGTGTCCCACTTTGGCGGTTTAGTGATCCATAATGCAGAGGATTAAAATAAATAATAATAATAATATAAATATCTTGGGACATCTTACACAAATCGACCTAGTCCCACGGTAAGCTCAATTAAGGCTTGTGATGTGGGTACCAGGCGACGATATATATAATAGATAGATACATATAGATACTTAAATACATAGACAGCCATGACCAAGGAACAAACATTTGTGATAAATAAATACACAAAGAATGCCCTCGCCGGGATTCGAACCCGGAACCTCCAGCTTCGTAGGCAGGGTCACTACCAACTAGGCTACGGAGGCTGCCATTAAAAGATTTTATCGATTCTATTAACCATAACTCACATCACATTTTTATGCTTTACAGAAACGCATGCAGAACAGATGGCCGATGGGATCGAAAAGTGCTCGAGTGGAGACCACGGTTGGCAAACGCAGTGTAGGACGTCCACCCACGAGGTCGGCAGACGATCTTATGAAGATCGCCGGAAGACGCTGGATGCAGGTCGCTTCCAACGGAAGTATTTCGCTTCCACCCAAAGGGGTGGCCTATGTTCAGCAGTGGACGTCTTATGGCTGAAATGATGATGACGAGATCTCGACAATTTGTTTGACACGCGGACAGCATTTAGACGACGCCAACCTCAAAAGGCCAGTGTTGACGTGTATTGAGACCACAACGGTGCATCTCCATTCGGCGCATTCAAACGCAACATACGACGTGCCGTGTGGTGACGGCAATAAGAATATATTTGTCACTACCCCAACTCTTCCCGTGGGTGACGTAAGAGTCAGCTAAGGGATTGAAGTGTCATTGACCATTTACTTATCGAAGAACGATGATGGGCCGCAGCATCATCATAGTGGACACATTACTGCGATAGTCAACCCGCTTGACGTGAGCGTGGCGATTATGGGCATTTACGTCCTACTGTGTACCATGCGCATAAGCCAAGGAGAAGCCGTTGTCCAGCAGTGGACTAGTATAGGCTGATAAAGTGAAGTGATACGACGTGACGAGGCGCCACGTACAGCATTTTTTTTATTTTTATTTCAAATAGGCTTACTCATGGCCACAGACTAGCCAAGGGCAGAGACGTGGCCTACGATGGAGTGAGTTTGCCCAGAAGGTGCCTATTCACCCTTGACTTGAAGGTTGACGGGTTATATGATCTTGGAAATATAGACGCCGGCAGGGAATTCCACTCCTTGGCAGTACGCATAAGGAAAGAAGCATACAATAGGAGACCACCGCTGAAGGCTCAAGTTACACTGGTCATGTACTGTGTATGGTCTGACAAGTGGTAGGAATGCGGGTACAAAATGCAGGCCGCGCCGGTCGATGTGCGCGCGCCGCAACAGGTACCCGGCTCCAGGGGCCTATTCTCGAATGTGCATTTCGCGAAATCATTTCGCTATAGACTTTCCCCCTTATTCGTTAACGTCTGCTAACTTATAGCCCCTGAGATCTAAGAACTTGACAGTTATAGATTAATAATAATAAAATAATATTTTAGCCTTTATAATGTCCCACTGCTGGGCACAGGCCTCGTCTCATGAGAGGGATTGGGCTATTAGTCCCCACGCTGGCCCTAAGCGGGTTGGGAACTTCACATACACCTTTGAATTTCTTCGCGGATGTATGCCGATTTCCTCACGATGTTTTCCTTCACCGAAAAGAGTTATAGATTAACTCTTATTATTAGGGTAACACTCACAATTTTTTCGATAGACTTAACGTCATACATATAAGGCTCTTCTAAACTGTCAAATGTTTGTTTGTTCTTAGAAATCGACAATTATAGCAAGCCGCTAAGTATTGTTTGTCCCTTTCGGTCTTATAAATAATTTGATAAGACCGAAAGGGAAAATTCTTATCAGCTTGCTAAGTTAGGAGACGTTTATAGAATAGAATATTATTTATTTGGCGATTAAATAGGTACATTTACAAAGAAATTAATAAAAAGAAATAAACACACCAAAAAGGTTGCCACTCAGCATGTGTCATGGCTAGGTTGCCACGACGCTGATTTTCAGGGCAACCAAAACCAAAATATAACAATAATAATAAACTTAACTTATGAATAAGAAGTTAAGAAGGTTTATTTTAGGCTCTTCTCGAGTGTGTATTTCGCGAAATCATATCGAACTTTAGGCTTAAACGTGAGACTATTTTTATAGGATTGATATTTAATATCATAGAGTACTTTTTAATATCGCTTTCGTAGGCAATCTCTACCAATCAACCTCTGAGTTAAATTATCAGAGTTGAAAATCCATTAAATATAAGCTATAGGAGTATGACACTTACGTCAGAAGAATCCATAAATGTCAAACCGGAATATGAGACAACCACTCGCTTCAGACATATTTTTTGAAAATGCAGAATCGTTCAATATTTCATTAAAGACGTGCTAGTTACGTGGTACTGTTCAAATACTGTAGTGTAAACTGAAAAATATGACTTCAGGGTGAGTGAGTGATTTATTTCAAAGCCACCCAGTCTTGGGCATTTTTAAATGTGTTAATTTCAGGCTAATTTCACCTTTATAATTTAACTACAGACGGGGCATAATCGCGTAAACTTACATTTACAGGGTGAACAATATGAAGTGTTACCAATTTCAAGGGACTGCGATTTTTTTTGTTACAACAATTTATTACTATAAGTAAGAAAATATTACATTTTGTGATTCAATTCATTTTTTGTCAATATGACTTGCTTTGCCTTTAGCTTTGACTATGATCTTCAAATGGTAAAAAATATTTGCTCGCAGCACGTTTGTGACCACGGGGTAGTGGTATTTGCCAGTGAAATACGATCGCTTTCTTCATTGCATTTATACTAGCATGTTTAATTTCTCTCACCTTTCTCCTCAAAATAGACCAGATAAAAATTCCGAAACTCACTGCACTTTACAAATGACACGTGAAATACGGTTTTCAACACACTTGCTCGTAACGTAGGTATTATTGAACCGCTATTAGGCTCATAATCCAAGATATTAAACACGCGTGCTTTTTCATTACGTTATTGTTCTAGTGCGGTAATAACATTAACCCGACCAAGTATGTTTGCAAACATTTGCAAGCATTATGTCGTGTAGGTGAAGCATTCGAATTTAGTTAGGTTATGTTTATTTTTTAAATTGACCAAAGAGTTGACATGTGGCAGAAATAGCGGAATCCAGAATATTATTTCAAAATACTGTAAATTTTCGCAAATAAATAAATAAAATATTTAAATTGTGCACCCAAATTACCAAGTAATTATATTAAATGTAAATTTATCGTAATTTTATTTTATGATATCGTTATTGATTCGCAGTTTTTTTTTATATTGGCTGTTTGTCCTTAGGATCGCTGCCTTACAAATTTGCGCGCGTTTAAAAATTCCTTAGATATGCGCGAGCCGTTTTAAAGTTCGTATTTATTTTGTTATTCGGAGTGGAGTGAATTTCAAATGTTTGTAGCGTTTATAAATGTTGTTGTGTTTACTGTTATTAGCATTACTTTTGTATGATTTGTGAACCAAGTAATGAACAAGAATAAAATGAAAAGGTTAAACGTAACTTTGGGACTAAGTAAGTAGGTAGTACCTAATTACCTAGCAACAAAGGTTAGTAAAAATGTTACTAAAAGTTGGTTATTCCTCGCAAGTGTGTTGAAAAACGTCGTATGAAACTCGTGTGCATTGATCATTATACTCTCTGCTATCTTATGCGCGCTCGCTTGCAGCTCGCGCGCACAATACCGCCTCGAGTATAATGATCAACTTAGCACACTTGTATCATAATGTACTATTACAGGCATTTTTGGTTCTTTCGAGCATTATAAGCCAAAAAGCTCAGTTTCGTTCTTATGTTTGTAGGTTACAACCTAAATTTTTGCGAGCCTAAGACTTCAGTGCGGTGTCCAAAATATATTTCCGATAATAAGCCGCTATTACTTTGACACCAGACTTAATAAAATCTACTTGGTAAATCGTTCACCCTGTAATATTGTCCTGACGTTTCAGCCCTCACGTCTGTGACCACGGGTATAACGTCATGCCCGTCGTGCCCATTTACTTAAAGCCTAGAAATGGTATTATTATACCGTAATTCAGCTTACTAATTTAATTTCTAATGGTGCGTTCAAACTAAAAGAGCATTCGCTGTTCTAACCTCCCACTCTACGAAATTCGATCGGTACACAAAACGTGATTGGTTGATTTCGTAGAACGGGCGCTAGAACAGCGAATGCTCTTTTGGTTTAAACGCACCTTAAAAAGTATTTAAGAGACAGTGTCGCTTACAACACGTTTCCATGGAATACCCGCCATAAAATTAAAACAAATTAAAAGTATGACTATGAAAAATAGAATAGATAGTGGTTGGTCCATATTTGTGCGACATTTTGTGATGCATCTCAATGATCCCTCCATTTTCGGTTTTAAGAATTCACTAGACACTGACATTTATGGCGCAAAGTTTAGATTGTTTGCCCACTCGCCCTGTGGCACTGTCGTTGCAAAAGTTTGATTAACAAGACACTTGGGAAAGTTTGGGAATAAACTTTGGCAAGCTTTGCATGCAGAAAAGTGAACTGTGAAAGCATTTTTACGTGAAGAACTATAATGGTAATTGGATAGAAAATGTAAGATATCTACAGGTCCCATCAAAATAAGGAAAAAAGTACAAAACTACCCACAAAGAAAATATTCTAAACCACAGACCATTGAGACCATACATTTTAAGGGTGGCTGTACATACTAAATTTGCAAATTAAGCTAGTTATTCACCCATTTACTAAAGGTCACCGACCTAGTACTATGTGTTTGTGCTCATAATAACAAACATTCATAAGTACAATAATTGTTGGTATTTTGTATTCATTTAACACGACGTATCTGAAAGCTTAAGCTGACTTGAGTGAGTGGCTGTCAGCCAGGATTACGAGTTCCATGTAAATTTTACGTTCAATTCCATTAAAACATATTTCTTCATGGCGACTTCTGTTTACAATCTTAAAATCTTACTGCTTTGGTTCAGTTTTGATTGTAGATTTCCGACGGTTACGTTTTTGTTTATGAAAGAAGTTAATATTTATTACTTATTCATTTCCATTTCCTATTATTTTATGAAAACATAATACTTGTAAGTATAAGTCGCAACTATTAACATACCTGTTCCAAATACCTACAGAAACCAGAGAATTTTTCCAGAACCCACGTACGACTTGAGGAACGCACGATCTCCTGTTAGGAACCTTACCGCCCGTAATCCAATATAAAACCAATTTCAATTCGATTTAGGCGTTAGAGGAATTAATGCAATCTTCAAATCGCTCCAACCCACTGTGTTCCAAATCATGGGCACTTTGAAGTTTAATTGGCTGTCAAAGTTGGGTCGCGAACTGCTGTTGGCAGGACAGTAGGCCTTTGCAATGGATGTATTGGAATATTTGGAATTATAACTGGCTTTGGAAACCTAGCAGGTTAATTTGAACTGATTGTGGAACAAAAGTTCAATTGGGTAGTTCTATGCGATTATTAATTCCGTCGCACAAATGAAGTCATTACCCTTCCCAAATTATTGACGAACTGCGTATAAATAATGCAGTCATTTTCGGTTATCTTGTAGCAGACGCATGTTTGTCTGCTCATAATAGTCTCGTTTGCTTTTATAAAACGGAAAATAAAGTGGTGATGGTAATGAACAATAAAAACGTGTAAGAAATCGCATAGACACACCGAATTATGGACGAAGCGAAACACTATCAAGATGCGACATTACGAGAACAGTAGTAGGTAGGTACAGTCTACAAAACATGTTGACCATATGTACTTTTCGAATCTATTCAGTGGTTATTAAGTTGAAATGTGGTTGACAACATATAATATGGGTTCTAAATATGGAGGGAAGCAATTTCAAAAGAAACAGTAGTAAATATTGATTATATCGCCGAATATTCAATATTTAAATGGTGGGAAAAGGACATTTTCCATTTGCCTCATTAAAAAAAAAAAACAGTAAGTACAAGACTGACATTAAGTATGTATTGGATGTGGTTTCCTATTTGATTATAAAAAAACTATATTTATTAAAAAAAACGATAGGTATCTTCCGCGCTGCGACACGATTTGTCACTTACTCTCAGACAGGATTAGTTTCATTCGAAGCCAGATTCGACGTCAACTAATCCTAGATAATATTTCAAATCTAAAAACGTCGCCAAAATCCATCCATCAATTTACCAAAACGTATACAAAATGATGAATGGCCAAAAAGGTAATTACCTCGTCAATCAATCACCCTTTCAGTTTATTTATTGGATATGGACACTAAAATAAAAGGGTTCAATCAACGCATTCAATGCTTATTGGACGAAAAACCAAATCTACTAACCTCCGACTCCTATTTCGTCATTGGAAAAAGGACTCTAACATACGACGAAAAGTTGCATATTGTGTGAAATATGTGCGTCGGTTATGAT
This sequence comes from Thaumatotibia leucotreta, assembly GCA_025490895.1. NCBI lineage: Eukaryota > Metazoa > Arthropoda > Insecta > Lepidoptera > Tortricidae > Thaumatotibia > Thaumatotibia leucotreta. The sequence continues at coordinate 53,547 of JALPQI010007021.1, read as the reverse complement.
AGAAGATTCACCGATGCCCATTGCAAGTGGCCATGGATTCGGAAGTTGCGTTAAAGATCGTGCGCAATCTTGGGTGAGATTTGACACCTGTTGTTGCATTGCAACATCATTAACAACAAGTTATCCTTTTTTGAGGACTGAGTATTTCTTGAAGTCGACCTGCGTCTGTAGCATATCTTGTTTGACAACGCACAAGTTGCTTTTCGCGGCTACCCGTCTGTTATTGATTGTTACGATTAGAAAGGAACGCAGCCGATTGGGTGACGATGCCAGATATAAAACAATAGCACGATAATTGTTAAGATTACTAAGCGAGTAGTTTGTAGATATTTATTTGTCGATAAACCATTTTCCATGTGTCCTATGCTTTCTCCTGAACAGCCTGATAAGACATGAATAATTTTTGCGATTGGCTTTCCAGAATCTTAATATTGCTTCAATTCTCGCCTCTATGAAGTTTTAATCAATTCGTGTAGTACTCGTAGTAGGCGTTTTCTCTTCGGTTCTGGAAGGCCAGGCAGATTCCTTGATCTTTAACCTAGCGTACGTAGAACCTCGATGGTTACTCTACCCCAGCTGATTTGACGGACGAGGCCATATAGTACCTAACCTACGAAAAAACAGCACCTATTCCAACAATGTCGTGTGCGTGTCGACAGTCCCATTATCGCTCTAATTGCGAATTAATTATACGAAACAACAGTTCAAGCCAGCTTACACGGTATTTATGCAAAACGTCGTAACCGCCGCAGTTTTACAAGTAACTTGGGACTTTTTGTCGGAGGTAGTAGGATAAAACAAAGGGTTCACTCCACGTTTATTCACGTACTCGTAACATAATAGACAGAGCGGGGAAAATGGGGTGAAACCGCTCACTGGGAAACTCAATTAGGTATGCTTGATCTGGGCTCGCTTGTATCTCTCGTCTCTGCTTCAAAGGAAACAAGTTTTTTTAATAACTCCTTTGTGCCTGATAATATATCTTATAACATAAACGTTAGATCTGTGGCCAGATCCTCCCAGTCATGCACGACGATGTCAAACGCATGCATATCACGTTTGGCGCAATCCTTGTAGCGAAACATTGGCCGACCGATGCCTGTTTTGGCATTATACACTATTTGGTGTGCCGATCCCTCATTGGCCTATACGAAAAACGGTGTGTACTTTCCTGAATCTGGTTGCATAGTCACTAATAAGCTAGGCGTCCACAGACCCGAATCGTACGCATCGGACGCATCGCATTTAGTACCTATGCTTTGTAATAGAAAGTCATATTAGTGCGTCCACTGTTCCGCACCGTACGTATAGTAATATCAGTGGAAGAAATGCGATGCGATGCGTCCGATGCGTACGATACGAACATGTGTACGCCTGGCTATAGACTTCAAGACCATTGATTTATGAAACGTCAGCTACCTACCTGGTCAGAAATGAGGTGCTGTTGTCAGATATGGAGCAAGTGGGATTTCAAAATGCGTTCACGAAAGTTACCTTCCAAGATAGAGACCTAATTCGCCAGAAGGGAGGAAAAACACATCGGTATAACTAGATAAACCTACGCATGGACTACGGTTCCTACTGACTATTAGGTAGGCAGGCCATAATAGGCCACATGCTTGTTTGTCAGTCGTGGTGCAAAGAATACTAACACAGCGATGGATAGATTTATACCCATACATACAAAGTCATGGTACATGATAGACTGCTTTACGTATTAAATAAACGCTTACGTAAACGTTACTTGCCAACTCGTGGTAAACACACATAAGCTAATAAGACCATAATTACATTAATAAGCTAATTGCGACACGACTATTTTTAGGGCAAGGATTACCCCGCTGAGAATCAGCCTAAAAACGTCAATATCGATTTACCGACACTAAAAAACGGCATGATAACTATTTATAGCCCACATGGCTGGTTATGGTCAACTAAAACCAGTTTACCATTGCATCTAGATTACTAGATCGATAGATAATTCTTTATTCATTCCCACAACATACATGGCTTAGATAAAAACAAAATCAATTTAAACAAAAAGCAAAATGGAACTACGTGATTGGATCAGAAATGAGGAGATCCGTAGACGGACTAAAGTCACCGATATAGCCCTCCGGATTAGAAAGCCGAAGTGGCAATAGGTTATATTAGACGCAGAGCAGATGACCGATGGCCGATCAGTATAGGAAGTCCACTAACGTTGAAAATGACATGTTAAATACTCTGTCACTTCTATGGCCGACGTGTATTTTACATAAAAAATACACGTATTTAACATGACATTTTCAACGCTAACGTCCACCACAAGATGGACAAACGGAGACGATGTTATGAAGATCGCCGGAAGACTCCGTATGTGGGGTGTGAATCGGTGTATGTGGAGGTCCAAAGGGGAGGCCTATGTTCGCAGTGGACATCTTATGGCTCAAATGATGATTAAAATAATTTAAACAGGTACCAGATATACCCAAACCTGTCTAATACAGAAATAAATATTTATCTTTGGTTAATGAAAAACGTTTAGACGAAACATCAATCAGTTTTCCAAAGTCGAAGCATTTGATAAAAAGTCGGTCAAGTGCGAATCGAATTCGGGCATGCAGGGTTCTGTAGTATTAAAAATACTAGTTTCATTTTGCTGTAATTCTGTGTTGGGTATTGTTGAATGTTTAAAAAAAATAAGGGTCCCAGAAGAGATTTTTTTCTAAAGTCAATATTTTTGGAGATAACCGCTCCAGAATAAAAAAAAATGCCCCCCCCTCTCCTCCGTGGGTCCAAAAAAATAAAAAAACATATTGGGCATACAGAATATTATGTACTAGAAAACATAATTATTTGGAACATATTCGGCCCAGCCGTTTTTGAACAACTACGAAACCCTACATCGAGCATGGCCCGACATGCTCTTGGTCGGTTTTTTATCCTTTGGGTACGGAACCCAAAAAATAGTTTCTCACGGTACTAGAAGGGCATGTTTTCCTTTAACGGTCATCTAAACGATTACTTTATAACGATTAGTAAATGGCAGAATGACATGTATGTAGGTACTGAGTTGTCGGTATTTTTACAGCTAGGTAGGTGTTTGCAAACATTTGTATATACTACGAGCAAATAAAACATGGAAGCCGCGCGCCATACTAAATTGCCTTTCAAAAACGATCCTGAATTTTAGTTGACAAGTGTCACCCCCTGTCCAATGCATCACGGCAATGAATTTGATTGTCAACCTATAAAAACTTAAACCGCCATTTAAAAATAGCTGTGATTGGTCCATCAAAGTTTTGGTTGGCGATATTCAATAAACATTTGTCAAAGATGTTGCGCCGAAATATGCGCGGTGTCACGAAAAGCGCTATGTCTGGCCCATCTTGGCACAATTGAACAATTGGTTTTGGGGGCACTTTTGAGCTGGCGTTAGACGTTCATGTTATATAATGGTCGCAGTGTACAGATACAGATGCACTTGCCCCCCGTCACACTGGACTCTTGTATGGCTAGGCGGTGTTTGAAGTATAAAATACTATCATATCATAGGGCAGTGCAAACGTCAAATTGTGACACTATGTCGTGACATTCAGCCATAGAAAAAAAAAATAACCTAAGAACTAATGTCTATACCACCAGGTAAAAGGATACCTCAAACAGATAAAAAAAAAAATTAGGCGCGAATGTTTTTTTTAATGTTGTACGATACTGTACTATTGGTTTATTTACAAATCAAATAGTATGGTTCGGCGAAATCAGTTCGTTTTATTTCATGGCAAGTTTGAGAAAAGCACTATACAAATCTCGGCGAGAAACAGGGTTACAGGCCGCGAATCCCTATCTGACCTCAGTTCCTTCGGCCAGATATATCTACTTGGCCTGTAACCCTTCGTTTCCTGTCCTCTATAGTAATGTACTATTTCTCGAACATGCAATGAAATATTATTGTCTTTACGTTCCTTAAAATAGTAGTAGATAAGGAAGTATCGCTTTTAAGGCGCAGTAACTCTCTGGGATGGAAAGGGAATTTCATAACACTTTTCAGGCCTAGGCCTGCAAAGTAACTTTTTTTTATTTCGACAACATTGTCATTTTTTTTTGTACTTCTTTGTATGTTTGAGAAAAGCACTATACATGCCTCGGCGTGAAAACGGATTCCCGCCCTCGTTACCTATCCGGGCTCGCTTGCACGCTCGCTCGACCGTATATACCAACTTGGCCGGAAATCCACATTTTCCCGGCCTCTGATGTAATCTACTAATAATGACAAACGGATCGTAATCGCGTAAACATACGTTTAATATTAACAATATTATCCTGACGTTTCGGGCATGACGTTACACCCATGGTCGCAGGCAGACTCTGCCAAACCGCGATTCGGGATACAAGCGGAAACAGCGATTAATGTGCCGACAATGAGCTGCCGCGTTGTATTTACGCGTTTACTTTCCATCCATCCCACTACTCGCATATTGGTGCGAGTGAGCCGGGTAAAAAGTCATCATCATCATCATCATCAGCCTATGATAGTCCACTGCTGGACGTAGGCCTCTCCTATTAACTATGCGTATAAACGCATTAGGAGGTAAATGCCCGTAATCGCCACGCTGGGCAAGCGGATTGGCGATCGCAGTAATGTGTCCACTATGATGACGCTGCCCATCATCAATCTTTTATCAAATAATGGTCAGTGACACTTCAATCCCTTAGTCGACTCTTACGACACCCGCAGCAGGAGTTGGGGTGGTGACAAATGTATTCTTACTGCCGTCACCACACGGCTTCCGTCACCACACGTTAAAAAGTAAACGCGCGTTAATAGCGCCACGGCAGCTCATGGTACGGCTATAAGTTACTTGCCGAGTCACCCATTACGGAGTTTCCGTTAAGAGACACCTTTTTACTTGTTATTAATGGCACAGCTTTACATGTTCAACTGGAGTGGAGTGGACAAACTAATTAAGTTAATTTGGAAGTACTTGCTAAAAGTAAATTGGTGAGCAAGAACATCAGGTCATGGCTTAATGTACATTTTAATAGGTTCTTCATTTGAAAGTAGAATTAACATAATTAAAAAGGATGGCTACAACCAGGATTTTTTAGATAGTAACGTAAGTGTATGCCGTGTGGTGACGGCAGTAAGAATACATTTCTCACCACCCCAACTCTTCCCGCGGGTTTCGTAAGAGTCGACAAAGAGATTGAAGTGTAATTAACCATTCTTTCATAGAAGATTGATGATGGGCAGCAGCGTCATCATAGTGGACACACTACTGCGGTCGCCAATTCGCTTGCCCAACGTGGCGATTATGGGCATTTACCTCCTTATGTCCTAAAAATATTATAAGTAATCATTATAAGTATCAATTTATAAGTAGTCGGCGATTATGTTCGAAATAGTTTTATTTTAAAGTACTTATTCTACAGGCTATTCATGATTTTTTTCATATTTTTTGGACCCACGTATAAGTTACTTAAAGGAGGGAGAACACATTTTTAGGGTTCCGTAGCCAAAATGGCAAAAACGGAACCCTTATAGATTCGTCATGTCCGTCTGTCCGTCTGTCCGTCTGTCACAGCCAATTTACTCGGAAACTATAAATGCTACAGTAACGAAATTTGATAAGGATATGTGTTGTATGAACCGCTACAGGAATGTGATACTAAATTGTAAAAAAAACCATTGGGGTGGGGGCCCTCCATACATGTAGCTGAGGGATAGAATTTTTTTTTTAGTTGTACATAAGCGTGTGGGGTATTAATAGAAAGGTATTTGAAAATGATATGAAGGTTTATACATCACATTTTTATTTAAGCAAATCGTTTTCGAGATATCAGGTCTCAAAGGCTGAAAAATGTGTCCCCCCCCCTCTATTTTTTAAACTACGCGATATAAAATTCTGAAAAAAATATATGTTATGCACATTAATAAACTCTATCAACGATTTTTGGTTTGATAAAATTATCTCCTATAGTTTTTGAGGTAGGTTGATTTAACTGTATTTTTTAAATAATAAATTGATAATGGTACGGAACCCTTTGCGCGCGAGTCCGACTCGCACTTGGCCGGTTTTTTTGTTTTGGAACAGTTATCTCCTAATATATTGACTTTAAGAAAACTTTCTTTTGGGTCCCTTATTCTTTTTAAAAGGCCAATTCAACGATACCCCACACTATACAAAATTTTCACCAACATAAAAAAAAACACACTTTACGACTAGGGGAAAAATAATACCTGTGCCAAATTACAATTTTCTAGTACTAACGGGCACTGAGATGAAGCGTACAAACAGAGAGACGAACATGGCGAAACTAAAAAGATTCCTAGTTTACTACAGAACCCTAAAAACATTCACATAGCCATTAATTATCAAGAATCAGTCACATTCGGTAAAATTTGACTTGGTACGCTAACAAAGGCGGACGGCATATACGAATGTAAAATATTCATTCGAAACCTTCATGGGCCAGTAACTACGAAAATATGAATATGGTCTCAAAGGCTCAGTCGCAAACGTTTGTCTTTTGTAACCCGTGTGTCGACCAGCGTTTACCAATTTAATGGGTGACCGACTTTAAGTTTAAACGTTCCCATGATACGCAGCGTTTATAGCAGTTTACGTTTTGATACTTATCGTCTTTTTAACACGTCTATGAAAGAGAAGAATAGGTAAGAAAAACATTCACATAGCCATTAATTGTCAAGAATCAGTCACATATCGATATTTTGTATGGCTCAGCTCAACATAGTCAAGGGCAAAGGTATCTTATAGAAATAAGGCTTTAAAAATATGCGGACACGCTCTTGTGTCGCCGTTGCCAAAAAAGTTGTGTTTTTTACCTTTGTTGTGAAGCATATACTTATGCGCACGCTATAAACGATCCTGTATCTGTTGGAGGTATAAACAATGTTTCGTAATGAGTAGGTACCATACATTTTCTGAGGATTTTTATTTCAGGAATGAAAAGGAGCAAAAAGTTATAATCCGCAGTATTTTGGAGCCCTAAAAACAATAGGCTAGGTACATTTATTAATGTTTATATTAAAGTATTATAATTTTGAAGATCGTAACACCATCTTGATGTTTTTAGAAAATATTGGTCCAGGGTTGTCGTCGCAATAGCAGACAGAGACGCGTGGAAGAATGAGAGGAAGACCTTTGCCCAGCAGTGGACACCATAGGCTGAATAATAATAAAAAATATATTTCAAAGTTTCCGATATTCCATCCAGTGTCACAAAATATTCGAAAGTACTTATTTATAAGCTAAAGTATTCCTGAAACTTGAATTGAATATTTTACCTTTGTCATAAATACTTCCGAAACTTGGCAAGTTACGCGATGCGTAAAATTGAGGCATCTGCTCGAATCCTCTGCGTCTCCGTATAATATGTTATAGCCGTAAAACTTTCGCCGTATATTTAAATACGATTCAAAATTTAGGTCAATTCTTTAGAGGATGAAATTACGTTTATAAATGGCACTTAAACGTGCTTAAACCCCGATCTGTTACTTCTATTTGGGTCGTTTCCAATAATATACAATATAGGTACATCACGATTGTTGTCCATTGTGTTACGAAAGTTAGTTGTACAAACTCCATTAGTACACAAAGTGACAATAAATTTTGGCTTAATTAAAACCCTTATCTATTAACATTCTTGTTTTACTCGATTGTTTTTTTTTTCATATTCATATTAACTTCAGCGGCGTGAGCTGTGGCAACATTCACGTGCATGAAGTGTTAAGCTAGCTCATCTAACTTGTGTTGTGTGCTCGTACGCGTGTGCGTGGCGTTGTAGCGTATGTAAATGTCACGTTAGATGGCACACCGCTGGCGTGGCGTGCGCGGAAGCGTGACGGGCAAGGGGTGCGCCATCTACTATAACATTTCCAACGACGCATACGCCACGCACACGCACACGTGCTACAAACGCACCCGGTATGGCTCAGCCGTTAAAGTTTAGTTTAAACTGTCTAACCCTTGCCACATCTACATTTAAAACAGCCAAGTAATACCGTCAGCAATATTAATTTCACGCAGTAGCAGAGTAATTGAATTCCTAATACCCTACAAAAAGGGCCGTCCTAGTCAATTAAAAGTGTAGCTCGTTCATTTATAACCTTTTTTGCTGACGGCTCCTAGTACAGGTCCCAAGGGATTGGAGCAAGCGGAGAGTACTGAACTGCTTGATTATGTTAAAGACTGGGCCAAGTTACCTACACATATAACCCCTTATTCATAAACGTGTGCTAACTTAACAAGCCGCTAATAATTGTTTGTCCCTTTTGCTCTTATGGACACATTGTTAAGACCGAAAGGGACAAACAATTATTAGCGGCTTGTTAAGTTAGCAGACGTTTATGAGTAAGGGGGATAGTGCATAAACCTTTCCCCCGGCTTTTTACGATAACGTCCAATAGTAGATTATATGCCAAGGCCGTTTAAGTGGGAAATGTCCCGGATGACGTGTAATTGTAGGCCGAGGCGAAGGCGAAGCCGACAAATATGTAACTCGAGGCTTTCCCATTTAACGGCCGAGGTGTGTATACTATTTTTCTGCTCAACAGAGCCGGCAGGCGGCAACTTAGTTTGGCGCAGCGGCCGGCAATGTGCTGTTTGCCAGCCGGAGGGCAGAAAATTCATGTTATTGTCACAATGAAGTTTAAGGGTCGATATACTATATGTATAAGGCCATCATACTCAAGGACTTAATGAAAATCTAATTCACGATCGTTTCCATCGTGTTACAAACGTTAGTCATTGTCATACAAACTTTATGGGTAATTTTTTTTTTCAGAAAAGCCTATCCCAGCCGCATTGACATTTGCAAAATGTAACGGCAATAAAGTTGACAGCAGGGTGTCGAAATTTAGGTCTTATAATTGCCGTTTCCTAAGAATGAACATTTGACAGTTTAGAAATGAGCCGATTATATATATGACGTTAAGACTATCAGAAAAATGGTGAGTCTTACCTTCATATTAATAAGGATTAATCTATAACTGTCAAAAGTTCATACTCAGAAATCGGCAACTAGGTATAACATGTCGTCACTATAATTGCAATTCTGCATCTTGTTTATTTGTTATTCATATTCACTATACCTTGTACCGCTTCGTAAATGATTACTTCGCAAACAGAACAGTACCCTTACCTGAAACAGAATAAAGCACTTTTAATCTCCAAGGCAAATTTTGTTTTAAATATTATAAAAGAGAAATTTCCTATTTTAGTGGCCAAGGACAGAAATGTTTAATAGGCTGGGGAAGAATAAGCATTTGTTTAATTTAATTACTTCGAAAGAGTTCAAGAAGTACAGTCAGAATGTTTCTTAAAATGCTTTCTCAGTTGGATAACTTCGTACAGTCATGAAAATAGCGTACGAATGTACCCCAAAGTTGTCGTTTAGCGAGAATATTGATGGTTGCAAATCAAGTTGTTTGTATTCATTTAAAATATTTGTTAAATAACACTTTTTTACAGATTCGGCAATCTTGAATTCTAAATCCACTGGATTTACAGGCATCAATAACGATGTGTCACGCTACAGTAACTGAACATGTCGGCTGTATGCTTGTTTGCCAATGTTGTGGTATAAAAACTACTAACAATAAACAACTACTACACTAACCCTTTATAAAAGTCTCCTAACATAGCAAGCCGATTTTTATTGTATTTCCTTTTCAGTCTTATAGCTGAATTGATAAGACCGAAAGGGAGGAGACGTTTATGAATAAGGGGGTAAAATTACATCACATGTGCATGACTTCAACTCTGATAGATACATTATGTCGGCAATTTAGATGCTCAAAGTGTCAAGTCATTGGCTGCCAGTTAGGAGGTATGAGATATGAGATATACAGGGTGTTCATTTCGATTTGCGATAAATTAGACAGGTTACTTGGGCCATTAATAGAAGTTGTCTGGTATATCGGCTTTTGGAATATTCGATAAAAAATATATTTTTTTGTTTTCATACATAATAAATGAAATGGTAAGTGTGAGAGAACCTTAAGAATAAAATAAAAGTTAATCTCAGGTGACTGACGGCACATGTCAAAATAAGTAACATTAAAATGTAATAAAGGTTGCAATACACATGTTCAGTGATTAAACTTATTTTTTTAATAACTCATTAACGGTAAGAGTTAAAACACTAGTTTCTTAGAGAAATTAATTACATTTGACCTAAATAAGCTTCCCTTAAAGTTATAGCATATGAAGAAAAACACGCTGTATTTAGGAGTTTTGGAGAAGATTGAGAGGCATGACTGGGCTTAAAGACACGATTTGAAATTAATGGTTTGTGAAAAAAATCACATAGTCGACCATGTTTGTGTATTTTCTACGCATGGAACTTGAATATGAATGTAATACCGGATGCCAACTTGATGTTAATTAATTAAAACGTGCTCGAGAATAAGAGAAACGCGATGCAAAGATGAGATATTTAAATGAAATGGAATAAATTGACCAGCACAAAACATAGTATAACTCCAAAGTACATTATGTACATTAAATACAACGAAGTTGTGCCAAGGGGTTCTCACTCAACTTGTTTTTACGAGTGCACCGCAGGACCTAACTGAAAGTCAGCGTTACGGGTTGGTTTTCAGTGAAGCCCGAGAGGTACAGAGAAAATGGCACTATTTTTCTAAGACACCTAGCTTTGTAACCAGGTACATAAAGCACGCACAATGCATGGTTCAAAAAGCTGACAGAATGGAGACCTTGGAGACAGTCACGCCTAGTAGAAAAGCCTTTATCTATGCCTGGATATAAGAAGAATACCAATGGGCTCAAAGAACCATTCCTGAATGGCGAAATTTGAAGGCCTACCTAATATTGAAAACGACTAAGAAGAAAAAGGTAATACAAAGATTATAAATATGAAAATAAAATTTACTACATATCAGCGACCATTATATAACATGGACGTCTAACGCTAGCTCAAAAATGCCCCCAAAAGCAATTGTTCAATTGTGCCAAGATGGGCAGGACATAGCGCTTTTCTTAATACCGCGCATATTTCGGCGCAACATCTTTGACAAATGTTTATAGAATATAGCCAATCAAAACATTGATGGACCAATCACAACTATTTTTAAATGGCGGTTTAAGTTTTTATAGATTGATATTGACATTCATTACCGTGATGCATTGAAGAAGGGTCGACACATGTCAACAAAAATTCAGGACCGTTTTTGAAAGGCAATTTAATATGGCATGCGGCTTCCATGTTTTATTTGTTCGTAGCTACATATTGATTTTAACTTTCACGATTATCACTCATATTTTAAAGACAAACGGGTCTTAATTTATAATTAGAGACTCACCTGCCTGCGACCACGGGTGTAACGTAATGCCCGAAATATCAGGGTGCTTAGACAAGTTGCCAATCGCTAACGCTTAATCATCAGTCGTGAACGAAAGGCCACGAACTGTCTTTGTCGCACTTATATGAAAGAGTTACTAAGCGTTAGCGATTGGCAACTTGTCTAAGCAGGATATAATTACACGTAAGTTTACGCGATTAAGACTTGTTTGTCTTTAAAATATAAAGTTTACTATACAACTAAAAATCAAAAGATCTTAAATAATTATGTCATTAGAGCCAAATAGAACCTAGTGTTATCTGAAATACTGGAGTGGAGTACATTTGTAATAATAACTACATAGTAATTAGTATTTACATAAAATGTAGAAGGCTATTAAAATATTACAAGTTTACGTTGTCTGTCGAGAAAATCCCAGTTTTTTATGATAAATCATCTAATAGCCCCTAGGGCACCTTCAGAATAGCCTTTTATGCCTGTTCTTTGTTAAACAGTCTGTGTTTTGCTAAAGGGATGAAAAGGAATAGGAGAGTATTTTCCAACAAAATTGTTACCTAGGGCAATCTAGAAACATTACACTTTTGCGGTAACTAGTACAGTACAGTTGAAATACAAAATATCTTAAAAAAACCAAATATTTGAATAGGCGTATTTAGATTGATACCCATATGTACTTTAACGGTATTTTATACAGATTTCGGCAGGTAGCCAATGAACCAACATTTTGGATATTCTTAGCTGGCACGTAAGTAATATTCATAATATTTTCTTCGGTTACCGCGAGGATTACTCATGAAATAAAACTATGAAAACGGATTAACTCGCGTATATTAACTACCTATCGGATGTCATCCGCAGACCACGAACCCTGTAAAGTGTTCGGAACGTCGGAATGAAGTTAAAATTAGTTAATATACGCGAGTTTATCCGTTTTCATAGTTTTATTTCATAGTACATAGGTATTCCTTGCAAATGGTACTTCTGTGACTTTTGTTTTGCAACAATATCGCAAACTACTCGTACTATGAAACTCTGATGTTTGAAATAAAAGAAAACAAAATGTGATCTACTGCAAATGTGACGAGACTCAAACTTGTGGCATTCTGTTTAAAAGAACAAATAAAAATGTAAAACCAACGCTGTAAATTAGTGAATCTGAGCATTTCAACCGCCTAATTTTGGTGGCATAATTTTTGCCGAAGTTGCTATTTGTTACAATGTGCTTTGTCATTTGAAGGTGGCGCGGTTCTTTATACATATGACGAAGTATAACATTCAGACGTTTAGCAGCTTCGGCAAAAATTATGTCACCAAAATTAGACGGTTGAAATGCTCAGATATTCACCCAAATAATGCTAAAATCACGCTTTCATCTCATTTTTGGTCGGACTATTGGCCCAGTTCACATTACATCTACCTTCACTTATAATCGAAATGAAGGTAGTAGGAAAATTGGCTCCTTTTATATCGTCTCCCAAAAAGTCAAAGCCCTAATGAATTCCTTAGTCGGATTATGATACCAATTTTATACTTTATACATGTTTCCTTTTATTCATAATTCTTATTGTAACGGTTACATAATAATCGGAGCTGATTTCGTCATTTCTCCTTAAATGTGCCTTACGTATTGATTCTACGAACACCTCATTAGAAATTCCCTTCGATTCAAGATCAAATGTTTTTTCTGCGTTGCAAAATTGTCAAGATAAATTTGCCATTTTTCCAATTTGTTCCAAAAGGTAATTGTACTCGAATATATTTTCAGAAGGGTTCTACAAAATCGACTTTTCTACTGAATGTTTTTACCTAATAAATCAGTTTTTGTTGAAAGGTTAAGCTTCGCAGAAAACCTCCAGAGTTTTAAGACCTGGGTGCTTCGACAAGTTGCCAATCACTAACGCTTAATCGTCAATTGCAAATGAAAGACAGCTAACTGTCTTTGTCGCATTAATTTGAAAGGGTCAGAGAGGGAAAACTACGATACGCTACTAAGCGTTAGCGATTGGCAACTTGGTTAAGCATCCTGCATGCCTACTAAATATGCCATTCTGCAATCGTATACGATAAGCGATAAGTCACATGACCATAATAATGTATGGAAATAGTCACGTTAGTTTTCGGACGAATCTGTCATTCTCATACATTTATTACTTATCGCTTATCGCTTATACTTATTGCATAATGGTATCTTAGCTAGGTCTGCAGGAGGCTTAACATGATCTCTTAAATGTGATTCAGCTTAGGTTCAGCTTGTCAGTTGTTAACAGTTATACTATAAAAGTGACACATCGTGATGCAGATTAGGTCCTCAACTGAATCGCATTTGTAGATAGTGGTAGCCCTCCTCGATCCCAGAACAGAGGAAGCTTAGAGTGTCTCCAAATATTAAATTCTAGCTGCTAGACTATTATTGGCAGTTCATTTATCTACTTTGAATTTCGTCAAAGATGTACCAAGATAATCCCATATTTATTTTTTTTAATTATTTATTTATTTATTATATCAAAATTACTTATTATTTATTATAACACTTATAATTGTAGCATTTGTCCCACAAAACGGTTTAGACATGTTGACTGTGGTATCAGAGTCTCTTCGCTTATAGCTAAAGAATAAACTAATTATTAATTGAATATAATTTTAAACTATCCTGAGAATTATACAATTTTCCCGAAAAAAAACTATATAGTACTTTCACCAATAGTCACAGTGACACAGTAAATAAATAAATAAATAAATATCTTGGGACATCTTACACAAATCGACCTAGTCCCACGGTAAGCTCAATTAAGGCTTGTGATGTGGGTACCAGGCGACGATATATATAATAGATAGATACATATAGATACTTAAATACATAGACAGCCATGACCAAGGAACAAACATTTGTGATAAATAAATACACAAAGAATGCCCTCGCCGGGATTCGAACCCGGAACCTCCAGCTTCGTAGGCAGGGTCACTACCAACTAGGCTACGGAGGCTGACAGTAGATGTCCCATTATCCATTTTATGTTTCTAAAGGCTATCATTTAAATTACGCCATACCTCTAGGTAATGGCAGTAATTCACGTCCACAAATCCATCCATCTATCAAGTTTAATATATCCGGTGCACTTCCGAATATTGATGCTGTTATACAGCCATCACGCCATATAACGGCGCTGTAAACGCGCCTAATTCCCTGATATTGCGCCTTCGTCCACGCACGTGGCGGCATGCGTGGGGACTGAAGGGCGGAGGGGGAATACCCATCATTCTTTACTGCTGTCGAAATTGAAGCTAAATTTGACTTTTCTCTGTGATAACCCACGATAAAATGAACTGAAAATGTGATAGCCCGTTGGCCGTGTGGTCATTGATGGCAGTAAGAATACATTTGTCACCACCCCAACTCTTCCCGTGGGTGTCGTATAAAGAATTGAAGTGGCACTGACCATTCTTTGATAGAAGATTGATGATGGGCAGCAGTGTCATCATAGTGTCCAATCCATTTTCCCAGCGTGGCGATTATGGGCATTTATCTCCTAATGCGTGTATGCATATAGTTAATAGGAGAGGCCTACGTCCAGCAGTGGACTGAGATAAGGTGATGATATTTTTGTAGAGCCCGTTTGCCGAGGTTGTTCATTCAAAACAAAATAATTCAAATTAAGGCATTGTAGTCTGTTCAAAAAGTGAAGGTACGAGATATATGGCTGTGCATAAGCATCTTCGCAGTGTTTCATTCTATGACAAATTACATAAGAGTCACCTTAAATTTTTTGTGTCAGTGTAGTTCGGTAGTAAATAGGTATTTTCTGTATTCGACAAACATTGGCCAAGGACGTTTGCAATAAGCTTTAAGTAATTTTCATACAGATTTGTCCGACTGAATCTTCGATATCACTGTCTGAACTGAATATCCTCAGATTTCGTCAATCCCAATTCCATATACATTGACGGATGGAAGTAAATATCCGATACAATACATAAAATTACCTATTCAATAAGAATTGTGAATAAATATAAAAATAACCTGTAAGCGGGTCTAAGGGCGGATTACAAGCGGGCGGACAGGCACACTCCGCCAAATTGCCGAGATTGAAAAACAAATAGAAAATGGGGTTCGACTTTTCAGGGGAATAACTAAAATATAGGGAAAACATAACTGACAGCACCCTAAAACGGAAGACCTTTTTTTTACAAATCTGTCCGATTTATATAAAGTGCTATTTTATTCCTTTTAAATTTCAGGGAAGCTTATTTAGGTCGAATATAATTAATTTCTCTAAGAAAGTAGTGCCTTAACTCTTATTAAGTTATTAAAAACGTTTAACGACTGAACACATGTAACCTTTACTACATACTAATGATTTTCCAAGAAAATTACGATTTTATTTTCGCTAGTTAGTACCTACCCGTAATCTTCATCACTTTTTGTCATTCAGGGTTTTTGTCCAACATGTCATTTGTCGTCACTAAATCGGTATCGATTTGAATTCTCTCTCACCAACCTAATTGGGTACACATTTTTGGTAAACGCCCTATGATTATAACATAATGTATTTGGTTTCGCTGTATATATTCTCATTGATTACTGATTAGGGTACTCTGGTCGGGTACACTAAGAGTCCTCTTGACCTGACCTATATTTACCCCTCTGATTTGGTCCGGAAGCCATGAGAATATATAAGGACAACCCAACCATAAGTATCTATTCACCTATTTGTTTGCTGAATGTATGGCTCTTAGACATACGAATGGTACAGTCAGCATCAGATATACAGGGTGTAAGTCTAATACGGGCGAAGCTCATAACGGGTGTTAGTTTACGACATAATCATCATCATCATCATCACATCAGCCGAAAGACGTCCACTGCTGAACATAGGCCTCCCCCAAAGATTGCCACAATGACCGGTCCTGCGCCACCCGCATCCAGTGGACTCCTGCGACCTTCACCAGGTCATCGGTCCACCTTGTGGGGGGCCTACCCACGCTACGTCTTCCGGTACGTGGCCGCCACTCAAGAACCTTCCCGCCCCAACGGCCATCGGTTCTACGCGCAATGTGCCCCGCCCACTGCCACTTGAGTTTAGCGATTCGGAGAGCTATTTCGGTTACTTTGGTTCTGCTGCGGATGGTCTCATTTTTAATCCGATCACGCAGAGAGACTCCTAGCATAGCCCTCTCCATTGCCCTTTGGGTGACTTTGAGCCTTCTTATGAGGCCCATTGTAAGCGGCCACGTTTCAGTACCGTATGTCATCACTGGCAACACACACTGATTAAAGACTTTCGTCTTCAAACACTGCGGAATATTGGACGAAAATATGTGTCGTAGCTTCCCGAACGCTGCCCAACCGAGTCGGATTCGACGATTGACCTCTTTCTCGAAGTTGGACCTACCTAACTGGATAGTTTGTCCTAGGTATATATATTCGTCTACAACTTCGAGTGTAAAGTCTCCGATTATTACGGGAGTTGGTGCTACATGGGAATTTGACATGATTTTCGTCTTATCCATGTTCATCCTAAGACCAACTCGCTCGGAGGCTTTACTGAGGTCAACGAGCATAGTACTCAAGTCCTCCAAGGTCTCAGCCAAGACTACTATATCGTCAGCGAATCGAAGGTGAGTGAGGTACTCGCCGTTTATGTTGATGCCCAGCCTTCTCCAGTCCAGAGTCTTAAAGACATCCTCCAGTGCAGCGGTAAACAGCTTAGGCGAGATGACATCTCCTTGCCTAACTCCCCGCTGCAGCAGAATAGGCTTCGAGCTCTGGTCTTGGAGTCGGACTGACATTATAAGTACATTCAAATAACTTTTACTCAAAATTAGAGCAACAAAATTATCCATACAAAATAAAGCGGCGCGCAATGTAGAGCAACATATGCGAGTTAAACACTCGTTGACAGCTAATTTCAAAAGCAGATGACATAACTGTCATATCAACAATAACAAATGTTCGTACCTACATTGCTGCTCCAATAATCTTAAAAAAATTCTGTAGGGTCATAATTAAGAGTAACTTTAAAAAAACCTTGTAATCCATGATTACACTAATGAATCCCATGCCTGGTTTAATTGATCGCCCGTATTAGATTTACACACTGTATTATATCGATTAAAGACTTTCGTCTTCAAACACTGCGGAATATTGGACGAAAATATGTGTCGTAGCTTCCCGAACGCTGCCCAACCGAGTCGGATTCGACGATTGACCTCTTTCTCGAAGTTGGACCTACCTAACTGGATAGTTTGTCCTAGGTATATATATTCGTCTACAACTTCGAGTGTAAAGTCTCCGATTATTACGGGAGTTGGTGCTACATGGGAATTTGACATGATTTTCGTCTTATCCATGTTCATCCTAAGACCAACTCGCTCGGAGGCTTTACTGAGGTCAACGAGCATAGTACTCAAGTCCTCCAAGGTCTCAGCCAAGACTACTATATCGTCAGCGAATCGAAGGTGAGTGAGGTACTCGCCGTTTATGTTGATGCCCAGCCTTCTCCAGTCCAGAGTCTTAAAGACATCCTCCAGTGCAGCGGTAAACAGCTTAGGCGAGATGACATCTCCTTGCCTAACTCCCCGCTGCAGCAGAATAGGCTTCGAGCTCTGGTCTTGGAGTCGGACTGACATTATAAGTACATTCAAATAACTTTTACTCAAAATTAGAGCAACAAAATTATCCATACAAAATAAAGCGGCGCGCAATGTAGAGCAACATATGCGAGTTAAACACTCGTTGACAGCTAATTTCAAAAGCAGATGACATAACTGTCATATCAACAATAACAAATGTTCGTACCTACATTGCTGCTCCAATAATCTTAAAAAAATTCTGTAGGGTCATAATTAAGAGTAACTTTAAAAAAACCTTGTAATCCATGATTACACTAATGAATCCCATGCCTGGTTTGATTGATCGCCCGTATTAGATTTACACACTGTATTATATCGAAGCGGCCAGGGTTCTCTCAAACATCTGAGCTGCAGACCTAGCCAAGATCCCATTCTGCAATCGTGTACGATAAGCGATAAGTAATCAATGTATGAGAGGGACAGATTGGTACGAAAAGTCACGTGACCATTTCCATACATTATTACACGAGTCTTATCGCTACAGTCGTAGCCGATCCCGTGAATTTTCCGCTTTGTAGCGAAAATGGAGCTCACACAGAGAACTACCCTAAGGAGTTCGCGGCGCTGAATGTGACTTTACATTTTAAAATAACAGCTCTAGTTGTTAAATATTCCAATTTCACCATACTGAAAATTGGCCGAGTAGTGACGGCAGTAAGAATACATTTGTTATCACCCTAACTCTTCCCGTGGGTGCATAGCCGGCTAAGGGATTGAAGTGTCATTGACCATTCTTGATAGAAGATTGATGATGGGCTGCAGCGTCATTACCTATAGTGCGATCACCAATCCACTTGCCCAGCGTGGCAATGCTCTGTACGCATAGGTGATAGGAGAGGCCTACATCCAGGAGTGGACTGATGATGTATATTTTTAGACGTAGGTAGTTATTAGGTGGTATAATTCGATTTAAATATATTTTTTCTTATCAATCGGCTTCTATCTCTGTCGCCCCGAATGCGATGGAAATGCTAATAATCTCTTCCAGAGCGCCTCCATGGAAAACGGCGTGCATGGGAAACGAAGCAAGAATAGGGTTGCCACACGAACGATCTCTCCTTTTTATTTCTACGGTTACTATCGCAATCACGCTCAGGGACCGAAACCGGTATTTTACAAAAACTTCGAAATAGCCCAATATTTTAAAATGTTGTATGCTCTTTATGTAGTGCTCAATATTTTAAGTAATTAACAATATCATATTTTCAAATTACTCCATTAACTTACAATTGATATACCTCGGGCTGGCATCCAAAAAGCTCGGGGTGCTCAATAAAGCGAGGGGATACTTTACTCCGGGGCAAAGACTTCTGTTATATAAGTCGCAAGTCAGACCCCATATGGAGTATTGCTGTCACCTCTGGGCAGGAGCACCTGTATACCAGCTTGCACCCTTTGACTCGGTTCAGAGACGAGCTGTCCGAATAGTCGACGATCCCAGACTCACAGGCGGTATTGAACCCTTAAGTCTAAGGAGAGACTTCGCCTCCTTATGTGTGTTCTATCGTCTGTACAATGGGTTGTGCTCTGAAGAACTGTTCGACATGATGCCAACGTCCACTTTTCATCATCGCACCGCTCGCCACCGACTGGGCGCTCATCCTCACACCTTGCAACCTAAATGGTCGCGCACCGTGCGGTTTCAGAGGAACTTCCTCCCGCGGACGGTCCGTCTGTGGAATGAGCTCCCTGCTGCCGAGGTTTTCCCGTTGGACTACAGTATGGGGTTCTTCAAAAGAGGAGTGTACAAGTTCTTATTGGGTCGGCAACGCGCATGTGACACCCCTGGGGTTGCAAGCGCCCATAGGCTACGGTGACTGCTTTCCATCAGGCGGGCCGTATGCTTGTTTGCCACCGACGTGGTATAAAAAAAAAAAAAAAACCGAAGAACGAAAAACAACGAAAAAATAACCGTTATTTTTGTATGGAGAAAATAACGGTTCCGGTCCCCGATCACGCTAATACATATGATCGTTCATATTTAATTCTCTAAACTATGTTACAGTCGGTTTTAAAAGCTTGTAGGGCATTTTCACTTTTAGGGACACCCAATTAGCGAGACATCAAAAAACCTTAATTGCAGTCAGTACAATATCTTTAGGAATTTAAACTTGATCGGCTTTTTTATATTATAATATGGCTTGAATTTTGTAAAATGAACACCAAAACCGAGTTATTATAGAAAGGGTTTAGCAGCCTTACCGAACAAGTGGTGCCTTTCCCCACGGATGAGGTCAATATTTTAGGTGGTGTACTAGCAGGACCTAAGAATACTCCATGCTTAATATCAGCTCTAGATCTTCTTTTGTTTCAGAGTTATTCAAGATAATGTAAAATATACAGGGTGCCGTTGAAAGTGGCATATTTCGTAAACTGTTCAAGTTAGATCAACCAAACAAAATTGTGTTTGATAACAATAAAATAAACTACAAAATGTATATTTTTAACCTGCATCTTGTCCTTATTTTTCATAATAAAAAAAGGTTTCTTGTTTTTTTTCCCATATTTTTTTTTATTTCACGCGGAGGTACACCTACAAAAAAAATATGCATACATAGCCACTAATGTCCACTGTATACATAAATAAAAATATTTCCGTAAATCATCGTGCGTCATGCCAAAAAAAATTTTTTTTCAGAAGTAGTCGTTACTGGCATACAAATAAAGTACCAGTGCAGTGTGAACATAAGTTAGTGTGTAGGTATACAATCTCTCGACACTTACCGCACAAAATATCATTGACGTAAATTGACTTATTAGTACATTTGCTTTATAAAAGAGAGATAAACATTTGACACATAGTATTGTTTTCTACATTTGATTTGTTGCATTTTCTGTAGGAAAATGGAAAAAATTAAGTGTAAGTCTTGTGAAAAAACGTTAAAAAATATATGTGGAAAGAAAAAATGCATACAAACTGGACAAGAGGCTGATTTATACAGGGTGTGGCCTGTAACAGGAGCAAAAAATCAAATGGAAGACTTCTCTGACTGCCTCTAGTTATTCGCAAAAGGTCCCAGTGTTTTAAAGTTATCCATTAAGGAGAAACAGTATATTAAAGTTACGACCTATGAGTGATGTATCTAGGTATCACAACATTGTACCTTATTAATGATTAAACATATTAGTAGTTCAGTGGACATAAAACTAAATGAGCTAAAAAGTTTTTTTGAACTCATGGTTTTTTAACTAGTTTAGCAAAAAAAAAATTTTTTTTTGTATTACACCGATTTAACTTTTTTGGTATAAGTCAATTTACGTCAATGATATTTTGTGCGGTAAGTGTCGAGAGATTGTATACCTACACACTAACTTATGTTCACATTGCACTGGTACTTTATTTGTATGCGAGTAACGACTACTTGTAAAAAAAAATTTTTTTTAGCATGACGCACGATGATTTACGGAAATATTTTTATTTATGTATACAGTGGACATTAGTGGCTATGTATGCATATTTTTTTTGTAGGTGTACCTCCGCGTGAAATAAAAAAAAATATGGAAAAAAAAACAAGAAACCTTTTTTTATTATGAAAAATAAGGACAAGATGCAGGTTAAAAATATGCTTTTTGTAGTTTATTTTATTGTTATCAAACACAATTTTGTTTGGTTGATCTAACTTGAACAGTTTACGAAATATGCCACTTTCAACGGCACCCTGTATATTTTACATTATCTTGAATAACTCTGAAACAAAAGAAGATCTAGAGCTGATATTAAGCATGGAGTATTCTTAGGTCCTGCTAGTACACCACCTAAAATATTGACCTCATCCGTGGGGAAAGGCACCTCTTGTTCGGAAAGGCTGCTAAACCCTTTTGTGCTTAATTGTCGTTACAAAGCTGACTGAAATTAAGGTTTTTTTAACTTCACGCTAATTGGGTGACCCTGAAAGTGAAAATGCCCTGTATCGAAGATTGTAAGGCTTTAAAATGAATAATTGAATCAATTTATTAACTTGTTTATGTTTTTCAGGGACACAAATTAAGACAACGAAAAGAATTTTAACCATTTACTTGTTTGTTTCGGGTTTGGCTTTTAGTGTTACAATACAAATATTTTAAAAATATAACGAATCTGCATGAAAATGAAAAATGAAAATGAAAAATACTTTATTTCGCTTAAACAATTACTTAAACTAAAGAAAGGTAGGAATCTCCTAGTAAGTATAGGAATACTTGTGACAGGAGATCCGCTCTTCCCTAATGTCTTACAGTGAACAATAATTAAAAAAAAAAAAAACATGCATGTAATGATGCAATGCAAATAATAGTAGTTACTATTACTACTCTAACAGAATATTTAAAAAAGTTTTTCTTCTGCGTGGGTAGACACAAGAAACAAATGTATAAAAATATTTTCAAGAGCGTCTCTATTTTATTGACATTACTCGTAATTGACACATCTTACAAACTGCCACCTTCGTGCTCTCATTGAACGAAATGAAGTATTTCTCATTCCATTCAAGTCCGCACGAATCATTAATCTCACTAGCGCCGTGGCCGGCAGCGGCCCGCGCCGTGACCGGCGCCGCGACAACCCTATTCGAGTGAATTACCTACAAAGCTAATGGAGGCTGACACGCTGGATATTTGCATGTGAATGCCGAAGAAACGCGGTACTTGAATGTCGTGAATGGTTAGGGCTGCCGCAGATACACCGTTTTTGGAATGGATAATTTTAATAAATCACGAAACTCACAAAAACTAGACGAAATATTTTTATAAGGGCATTTTCACTTTTAGGGACCCAATTAGCGTGACATTAAAAATCCTTGTAGTCAGGTTTTCAGGGACAATTGAGAACGATATTTTTAGGAATTTAAGCTTGATCGGCGTTTTTATAAAATATTGCTTATAGTTTACAAAATTAACACCAAAACCGAGTTTTTATTGAAATTAAGTGCTAAATTGTAGTTACAAACCGGACTACAATTAAAATATTTTTTTATTTGAGAGAAGTGAAAAAGCTCATAATTTTCTCGTAACACAATGCTAAAATGTATGTTTCTAAAAAAATGTGCTTCTGAGAAATACGCTTTGAACTATTATAACATTTATAACAGCTACTCAGAAAACAGTATTAAAAATTCTCCGTACATATAAAAACTCACTATATGACTCTACAACGTGCATAAAGATGGTGACACCCCTACTCCGGAGGGTTTAAGAATTTCACTGTAGAATAATAGATTTATTTACATCTCAGTTCCCTACGAGACAAGTCTTAAGGATGTATGTTATCATGAGTTGGCGGCGTGGCGTGAGCTAACTATATCGAATACACCAATACGCGAGTATGAGCAGGATGAACAGAAAGTAAATTCCGCAAACGTTATCGTTCAAGCTTCATGCTAAGTGTGTCAAGACATCTGAGACGGTGGTTGTTATGTATCTGTATTGTGTACTGTTTGAAGGATTAAGAGATAAAGGGATAGATAGTATGGCATTGGAGGGATCTATTGTAGAGAATACAGAATAGGAGAGTGATTTGATGCATTCACAGAATATTAATAAACTTATCTGCATAGGGCCTACCATGCCATTTCTCGCACTTATACTTGTTTATTTGAACGTAAGTATGACACGGCAACACGACGATCGCGGTACGCGGTAGCCATTCAGAGACAGCCGCATGGAGACGGCAGCAAGGATACATTTGTCACCAACTCCTTTTCTCATGTGTATCTTAAGAATTGACTAAGGGATAAGTGTCACTGACCGAATGATGGAATTTATTGAAGATTGATGAGGACCAGCAGCGTCATCCTGTTAGACACTATAAACTGGGATCGCCAATCCGATTGCCTAGCCTGGCGATTATTTGCATTTATCTCGTAATGCGTCCACACACATAGATAGAGTTAGGAGATAATAGGGGATTTATTTAACTTTACAAACATACTCTAAGTGTGGTATCTATGTTCATTCACACCCGATAACGGATTATTTTCTGTACATCAAGATGTTTTAAATAAACCCGAACGCAACCTTGACAGGTTTTCATACAAGTCCATTACGGGAAAACCTCGCGACATCCCCACCCTTCCTTGGGAAGGAAACACCTTCCAGAAATTTCCGCGACGGATGAAATTGTATTGTCAGGTTCCGCACCCTTATGTCCTTGATATTAAATCTTTGTCAGTTTCGAACCTGACCTTTCGAGATTTTAAACGGTTCCTAGCCTTTTGTGAAAATGTCCGAACGAAAGAATTCTGGAGAAAAGTGAAAATGGAATAATGTATTTTTATTACACCCTGGTTTATACTGTGTGTTCCTAGTTATTGGTCAATGCCTAAAAGTACATATTCGTTAGGGTGTTTAACACATTGAGCGCTGGGAACTCCCGAGGGGAGTTCTCTGTGGGAGGTCAAAATCACAGGATCGGTTACGAGCGTAGCCCGTAGCACTCGTTAACAATGAAAGTGTTAAAACCAGAACACGCAGTAAGATAATAATTGATGTAACTGTTACGAAGAAAATTGCGTTTTTTTTTAATTTGTAAAAGCCTGCAGATATTTATCGGTAGGTACTGAGGCAACACTGTTATAGAATAGTATGAAACTGTCTTTAAATTTATTGATTAGCTTCTTTTATTAACGTCATTAATGAGATTTTCTCTTTATGTCATTTTCGTCAAACCTATTTCAAAGGACCCCAAGGTAAGTTATATATGTATATACTTAGAGCATAATATTTATATATTATTTTCAGAAAGTGTAAGTCTAAAGTTGGGCCCCTCAAAAAACAGGAGACTTGAATCTACATCATACAAAAAATTCGTGCGATTTGACTGAAACCACTTTTTTCCTGTTTGCTGCGGGGTCCGAAGTTGCGCTGCCTGAACTAGGATCCCCCAAAACGTATTCTTTTTCCGACAAATGCTGCATTCCCGCAGGCCACTGTATCAGAACTACCTCAGTGGTTTTTGTCTCCGTCAAATAAAGCAATCGTTTGAGCTAGATTTTTGCTGCATCGTATTTCACGATATTCTGCGCTTTTTCAGCCAGCTCTTATTTTTTTACTTTTTTTTTATTCCGAATAGGTAGACGTTTGACCACGAACATACCTGCTGGTAAGTGATAATGCAGTCTACGGCGGAGCACGATTACCTTGAGATACCTATTTACTCTTGCCTTTGAAGGTGCATTCTGACCAAAAGAGCATTCGCTATTGTATCCCCCAATCTACGAAATCAACGAATCACGTTTTGTGTAACGATCGAATTTCGTAGAGTAGGGGGTTAGAATAGCGAATGCTCGTTTGGTCTGAATGCACCTTAAGATATTCAGATTGTACACATGCGGGAACATTCTTAAATGTGAATATTGCTGTTATATCTACTTACTCAACCTCGTAGACTCATAGTTAACCTCGCTTAGACAAGTTGCCAATCGCTAACGCTTAATCGTCAATCGTAAACGAAAGGCAGCTAACTGTCTTTGTCGCACTAATATGAAAGAGTGACAGAGTGGGAAAGCTGCGATACGCTACTAAGCGTTAGCGATTTGTAACTTGGCTAAGCACCCATGCCTGCCCAACTAGCGCGTGTGGGTCCGAACTGTCAGAGCCACCCGCAGGAGGCCATCAGTAGACACACGTCACGCACTCGCGAATGTGTTCGTCGAATATCTACGTACTAATTCGTCTGCCGTGTGGTGACGGCTGTAAGAATACATTTGTAACCACCCCAACTCCTCCTACGGGTGTCGTAAGAGTCGACTAAGGGATTGAAGTGTCACTGACCATTCTACAAGATTGATGATGGGCAGACGCGTCATCATAGTGGACACATTAAATATAGTATTGTTACCGCTAGCCGTAAAACGTACGTTACTCCTGTTCTGTAAATTTTAACCTCCCCCACGGGACAGGCACCGCCTAGTGTGGGGGTCAGTATAAATGTAATGTTTCTTTACCTGTTTTGGAAATAAAATATTTGTATTTGTACATTACTACGATCGCCAATCCGCTTGCCCAACGTGGCGATTATGTGCATTGACCTCCTAATGCGTTTATACATATTGTTATTACCTCCTAATGCGTTTATACATATAGTTAATAGGAGAGGCCTACGAGCCCCGATGCAGTGGAGTTCGTCTAGTTCGAAACAATTTTTACAAATTTTTGAATTTTTTTTATACCACGTCGGTGGCAAACAAGCATACGGCCCGCCTGATGGAAAGCAGTCACCGTAGCCTATGGGCGCTTGCAACCCCAGGGGTGTCACATGCGCGTTGCCGACCCAATAAGAACTTGTACACTCCTCTTTTGAAGAACCCCATACTGTAGTCCAACGGGAAAACGGGAAATATTTTAAAAATGATCACATTATGCTAATGATAAATTGTATGAACGTTAGTCATGGTTAATGTACTACATTTCAAGAGACACAACAATCTGAAGTACGCTTTTGTTGTTTAATAAATCGATTTTAACAAACCAGTGTCTAAATTATATTTTCGTTCACCACCGTAATTCCGCGCTTATAAGCTTGACGCAAAATTCGCAGTGCATCAGGTGTACCACGTCGTCTTTAATATTAATGGCGTTCTTTACATTCATTGATTATTTACAAAATAGCTTTTTTTATTATTCTGATTTATTAAGTCCAAATATTTTATACTCAAAGAAACTACTTTAGTACTACTATTGAATAGTGAAGGTTTTGTCTCTAAACCTTTTCCCCCGGATGAACGGGATAATCTCGAAAAACTGTCTAACTGGACGAGAACATATGCATCGGGGCTCGTATATCCAGCAGTGGACTATCATAGGCTGATGATGAATTCGACCGCTGTCAGAGAATTGATTATAACAATAAAGGTGTAAGGCTAGCCTATACAACTAGCGTGCCTTCACTTTCCACACAAACTACCGAAGGATAGATAGAGTAGCGATTCGGACACATTCACAAGAAATAGGAGTTAGTAAAAGTGTATCCAGCTGTTGTGTTTGTGTGTCGCAAATGTGGACGCATGTGCCTTTCTCGAATTGGCTTATTTAGCCACGTAAAATGTAGTCTTTTATTAACAGACGCCGTTTAAATCATCTGCAAAGATGTACTTGTACAAGGCCTGTAGGATTCAGCTGTTATGGGAAAGTATACGAGTACTTAAGATAAAGGTACTCGCTGAAAGAGTTTTAACGTTAACCTACACAGTGCTATACACTCTGTATCTGTACTTAACATAGCCGTGTAAGTAGGTATCTACTGTGCTTACTATGTAATTGCACAAGTGTTCTTACCGGAGTTTTTCAATGAAAGACACATTTTATTCCAGTGCCATTTATATGCAGGTGAGTGTACACAGAGCGTCCCAAAACTATGGGACATGGAGGGAGTCTCTTAAATATTGTAGGTAGGATATTTTGCTGAAAAGACTTAATATTATTTACTCTACATTCAAAGATCATCTGTTTTTAACATGCTTTCATTAGCTACACTTGTAACTAACTATCATCATCATCATCATCAGCCTATGATAGTCTACTGTTAGACGTAGGCCGTAACTAACTATGTATGTAAGAAAATCTTGTAATCTTAATTTGATCCATTTTCCGGTCTTCGATTAGGATAAAGTTTTACACACGCTCTGAGTTCTGATGACAATACATGAGTAGCTAAGAAACATCATTACAAATCGAATATGGCGGCCTCCCCAAGATGGCTGACTATACGGTATTAACACTTTGAGCGTGCTACCAACTCGCAACTCCCGAGGGGAGTTCTCTGTAGGAGGTCCATTTTATTAGCTACAAAGCGGAAAAATCACGGGATCGGCTACGAGCGTAGCGCGTAGCACGCGTCCGCAATGAAAGTGTTAAAGGGTTTGCTGTCAAGAATATCAACAAAACGTGTTTTTCATTTTTGAAACTATTGTAATTTTATTAAATACGAATTAGGTATGTGTTCATTTAATGAGGTGGCGATAAAAATGATGTACTTGTATTGGAAACCTTTTATTATCTAACCAAAATACCGCTACATTCTATAGCCGTTATCTTTTCACAAATAAATATTCGGAACTGGAGTGGCAATATTTCTGGAAACATTTCCAATCAACTTTATTCCCAGTGACGTTTATTGTGAGCGGCACTTATCTCCGCCGGGCGAATTGAAAATGAACTGTACGAGAAATAGTTTTGTTTACTGGTGACGAAAAATTTCGCTGTATTTTAATTTTTTACATCGCTTTGTTTTATTGAACAATACTAAAAAATATTCTACGCTTTTTTACATGTTAGGCACTCGTTTATTTATAATAGAGTACAATACATAATATATGCTGTATTGTGACGGCAGTAAGAATACATTTGTCACTACTCCAACTCTACCCGTGGGTGACGTAAGAGTCGGCTAAAGGATTTAAGTGTCACTGACCATTTATTCATTGAAAATTGATGATTGGAAGCAGCATCATGATTCATGAATCATAGTGGACACACTACTGCGATCGCCAACCCGTTTGCCCAGCGGCGATTATGGGCATTTACCTCCTATAATGCGTCTATATGCATAGGTTAAAGGAGAGACCGTTGTCTAGCAATGGACTGAGATAGGCTGATAATGTGAGTACAATCTGTACAATACACAAAGGCAACAGGATGCAGGGCTTGGGCAAAACGAAACGACGGCAGATGATAAGAGGAGATCAAAGGGTGATGGATGACAAAGGTTGGGCCATGGCAGTGAGCACGTGGCAGACACCAGGCATATTTGGCTTTATACATAACACAATGCTAATGTAATACAGTTCGGTAATATTCAAAATGGTTAACAATTAGTGAAATTATAATTCTCAGAATCCTGAGCACGAATAGTGAAGAGGGTTTGAAGCGTTGGAATTATATTTTGCGTTCATACGCAATGTAATCCGTTTAATTAAAATAGTTACAACCCACGAATAAATATCATTTATAGTGTCCGACCTTTCAGACCCTTTATAATAACCAAAATAAAAAAAATTAAAACCGACTTCAACAGATATATCCAAGATCCCATGATCAGACCCCGATTTAATCAAAAATAAATTGAAAAATTCGATCAAGATTCTTTCGGATACTAATTTATTAACCGACTTAAAAAAAGGAGGAGGTTGTCAATTCGCCAGATTTTTTTTGGTTGTATTTATGTTACCCGATATCTCCGAGAATCTTGAATCGATTTTATTTTTTTTTGTTATCGAACGTGTATAATCCCGAGAAGGTCCCGTTGGCACCAATTTGGGGTCTGATGATGGGATCTTGGAGAAATCGAGGGATCTCTTCAAATATCATAGGTACATGTATAGCGCTTTTGGTAATTTTATTTCATTTACAAGAATTTGCATTAAGAAAGTAGGATTTGATGATAGGAAAATAATGATGGAAACCTCAGATCAGATTGAAGTTGGTTGTTTCGAAATTTTTAGTTGGATTATTTATTTATACCGAGCACAATACATAAAATAAAAATCTAACTGAAACATCCTCCTTTTTAAGTCAGTTAAATATAAAATGTACGTGTTCGGGTTCGGTTTCGGTATTTTTATTTACTTTCCCCAGTAATCGATTAATGATGAATCGCTCCAGAATCGATTCTGGCTGATTCATGGCGGGCGGCTACGTGACTTTGGCGCGTGATGGCGCGTCGGCAATTTATCCTTACCTTTTCAATATGGTCGCCGAAGGTTAAAGCATGTACAGAAGTCATCAGTTTCAATGATGGCAGGACTTTTTTCATAGTAAGTGGATGGGGCACGTTGCAATACCATTCATCACTAAGTTTAAAAAAAATTACTAACCTTAAAACTAAAGAAAACACAACCAAGATCACCAACCCACGTGATGCTCAGCTTTCGCGAATGCCTGCTCGGTCTTAGCAACCACCAGTCAATTTCCTTTTAATAGTATTAAGTAGTGTGACTACTGGGAAAAAATAAAAGCACAAATCAAAATATTTAGTTAATAAATAATTTGATTTGTGTTTTCACAATAAGTACGTTCTTAAAACTTGAATTATTTCATAATCACGCACTTTCAGAACACAATCTCGGTTTAATCACCAACTTAAAAACTGAAACCTGAAGTTGACATACATTTTTTGTTAAAATTATTGATATTTTATTAGTATTAACGTAAAAATATATCTGCAAACGTGATTCACGATATGTGTCAAAGGCGTCAAATGCTATGGAAAGTCAGTCATATTTGTTTACCTCTTTTTACTTTAAACTGAAGATTGGTATAGAATCGATGGCCGTTGAGATGGAAAGGTTCTCGAGTGGCGGTCACGTACCGGAAGGCGTAGCGAGGTTAGAGAAAGTGGACTGGTGATGGTCGCAGGAATCCGCCGGATGTGGGTGGCGCAAGACTGGTTATTGTGCAATTTTTGGTGGAGGCCTATGTCCTGCAATCAACGTCTTTCGGCTGATATGATGATGAAGCGGATGCATCTCCACAGTTGTTACATGCGCGTTGTTAGGCACTAGCTGGACATGTCTAGCTTTTTACGATCTGCAGTGTTATTCACTATGGAAACCGCCTTGCTGTCAGCGCTGTGTCAGCGCTACGGCTGCGTCGAGCCTAAAAATGGTATTCACTAATGTATTTTAAACGACACTAGTGCTCGGCGACGAATGCGGCTTAAGCCGGAACTACACTGCGTCGAGAGTTTGACGTTTAAAGTACGATCTTCGTATTCTCTAACGAAAAACAGCGACGAACTCGCCTACAACCTCGCTCACAGCCTCGATTCCTAATGTCAAATAAAACAGCTAGGATTTTAGACAAGGCTGTCTCGACGTCGAGCTCGTTGACGAACACAGCGTCGAATGTGTGAATAAGACAATAGCATAGCTGGTCTGGCTTGAACTGTTTTGACCGTCTATTGCGATTTAACCTATTTGGTTGAATCTATCATAAAAGATAAATTTAGCAAATTCTATAAAAATGTATACCTATACTGTGTACCTGCTTACCTAAGGAGCAATTTCACGTTAACATTTGTATATCTTGTTGTTTATAAAGGCGGTTTTATCCGTAATTTCCCAAGGGAACCAATTTTTTGGGATTAAATATGGGCTTCACTGTAAAAGGTATTGAAGGAAATATTTCGGATTAAAATTTGTAATGAGCGTAATAAATGGCTTGTCGAATATTTTTTGCATATTTAACGAATAATAGCAATTGATTAAATCTTGAAGATTAAATAAAAGTCGGCACTTATATACAGGAACAGATCCGACTAATGATTTTGAATATTTATTTAAAAAATCGGTACATTTGGATCACACACATCACATCATCAGCCTATCTCAGTCCACTGCTGGACGTAAGCCTCTCCTATTAACTATGCGTGCAGACGCATTAGGAGATAAATGCCCAAAATCGCCACGCTGGGCAAGCGGATTGACGATCTCAGTAATGAGTCCACTATGATGACGCTGCTGCATCATCAATCTTGTATCATAGAATGACACTTCATTGAATGACATTGTCAGTGACACTTCAATCCCTTAGTCGACTCTTACGACACCCGCGGGTAGAGTTGGGGTGTATTCTTTCTGCCATCACCACACGGCCAACATATGGAAGATATTCATAAAAATTGGTAAGCTGTTAGAGACCATTATACTTACGACAAATATGAACTAACGATTGATTAGTTAATGGTGAAAGTAATTGTGAAAACTCAAATCAAATTATTTATGAACTAAATATTTTGATTTGCGTTTTTCTTTTTTCCCCAGTAGTCACACTACTTAATACTAAAGGAATTATAAATTTTGGATACCATACCAAAGAAAAAACTACTAAGATCACCAACGTCCGAGGTGGGGATCGAACCCACGTGCTCAGCTTTCGCGGCTGATGCCTGCACCGCTCGGCCACTCGATCTTAGCAACAACCAGTCAATTTTCTCGGGTATATGCAATCCTTTACAAGGCTTTGCTAGGCAACCTTGGTCGTTTTTTCTTTGGTATATGACATCCAAATTTACAGTTATTGGTGGTTTAAAAAGTTGCAAAGATAAAAAGGTGGGTAAAAAGTTTTGGTTACGTTTTAACTAACAATATGCGATTATATCTATCATTTTATTTCATAATTTGATGAATATTTAGTTCTCTGAGACAAGAGGATGTGCCAACTGAATAGAATTCTGTTTCTGTCTCAAGTAATGAAAAGTAAACACACGAAATTAGCAGTGCTTGTGTATTTTCTCTTCTATTTCAGTCTGCGAAATGATACGCCCCCATCTGGAGTGTGACTTACAAGTTGAAAGAGCAAATGTGCCATTAACAGTGAAACATTGTTTGTAAGATGTTATTGCAATTGCGATAATATTTATTATTTATTTTATTTTTATACCTCTATGTAGGTAAGGCAAATTCGCTGTTGCTTTCTTCAGGGCCAGTCACTTATAAATAGGAAAACAACTCTGTTATCATGTTAAGGCATAATCCGAAATTATAAAAAGTACCTACTAGCAATTACCCGCGGCTTCGCCCGCGTACTAATATCTATTCACTGCGTATTTATGTTTTCCCGCGATTATATCGACATGAATTCAAGATGGCGACCTTATCTTGCAATTTTGACCTCTGCTTTACATACATGAAAGTATACTATATTTAAATACATTCGAGTTAGCAAAATAAAGAGAAATTTTAAAATAATGTTCGTAAAATCGTATTCCCTTTGTCGTCAAAAGCTGTCGAATTCATTCCATTTAACAAAGGACTTGGCCCTAGTTTTACCTTTACGCTTTTAGTATGAAATATACGGAGAAGCCCTTGAGACGTATTCATATTGTATGTATTTATACAATTCGTAGCGTAAGTATTTGAATCTTTGTACGAATATACTCTCAAATGTCTTACGTATCATAATGTATACATTTTCACTTATACTGTCTAAAATATACATATTTTTGATCATGTAATGCTCTAGTTTTTGTGGTAAGCAGGCATAGCATTTTTAATTCTTAAGATTGCCACAGCCTTATTTTAGCCCACTGTTTGACATAGAATTTTCCTATTACCTAAGCGTGTGGACGCATTAGGCGGTCCATAATCGCCGCGCTGGGCTAACGGGTTGGCGATCTCAGTAATGTGTCCATTATGATGACGCTGCTGTCCGTCATCGGTCTTCAATCAATGAATGGCCAGTGATACTTCAATCCCGTAGTCCACCCCGTCGACTTTTATGACTACAAGAGTTGGTGTAGTGACAAATGTATTCTTAACAAACATATACATAGCGTAGATCTTCATATTATAAATACGTAAATTAAAGAATAAATCAATTCTTATTCTTCAATTTACGTATAATTTAATTTCAGCTCAATCGAAAGTTAGATCAAATTTACTTTCAAAGATTTGAGACAAACACAGGACAGGTAAAGGTAAATAGAAGCCGCTAAAAGTTCCCAATACTGAAAAGTTGGAAGAGTCGGAAGCGATTCGCGATGTTTAGCAACCGTCCATATTCTCATATCCGGCAAGCTTTCTACGTTTACTAAAAGATCATAAGAGTCATACGCGACTGGCATTCTTTGTGTTCCCTGTAATATCTTGGCCTAATATTATTATCTAATGTAACACATATTTGTCATCATACATGGTCATTTTATAAATTGTTTATGATCAGTGACGACGCATATTTACTGCTTAGCGCCCATAAAATAAGCCTTAAACCTTTCACAGCCGGTAAATTAAAGAAAATAAATACTATTGCCTATCCCAGTATAAAACGTTAAAATTCATTAAAACGTACAGAGTTGCCTCTTAAAAGAATAATGAGGATATACAGGTACGTAGCCAGCTTAAATAATACCTCGCATAATAAAATAACACATTCACCCAGCGCTTTGCTAATAAACTGGCAAGTGAGGAACTAATATAACATACCTACTTCGACTAGAATAGACCACCAACTTATCTATGCTGTACATGTACATAAACGTTTAACCCGTTGCATCAAGGTTTATTTTCGGCTGATTATTTGCACCTCTTCAACTTGGTATAAGGGTTTTATTATGTCTACTAAGCACTTAACGTCTAAAATATATATACACTTCAGCTCCGTATCACAATGGTATAAAGTGCAAACTAGACGTGTGCGCCGATGTCAAAATGGTCGGCGGCGGCGTTTGGTGAAAAGTCGGCGGCGGCGGCGTGATTTCGGCGTGAAGGTCGCATGAATATAAAAGCGGAATCCGATCTCATTCTTTATTATAATTGAGATAAATACAAAATAAATGTTCAATAAATACCACCAATGACCACCTTAACCACCATCTGATCAATAGATAACAGTTTTCTCTTCCCATCATGTTCTAAAGCTTGTCCACGAAATAAAGTAGCCATCGTAAAATCAGTCTCCACTGTTACACAATAGTCCCATGTAGTTCTAACAGCCATGGGACCTTAAATTCTTCTGTTTTATGTTTAACAATCCAATATCCAAAAGCATGCGCTTAAAAGTCGTCAAAATCAAAATAACTTCAGATAATGCTTAATGCAAAAGTTCACGCCCAAAAAACTGCGATCTTCCGAGACGATTTCAACAATGTTAGACTTAAAATAGTTAATTAGACACAAGATTCACAGTTTATTATAGATCGATATTGTAATTTGGTTAAGACCCATTGGGAAACTAAATGACCCATAATGGTAAAATAAGACTGCTGAAATTCAGAAGTTTAAATAGAAGTCTATAATTATGGAGAAATTCATAAATATCACAACCACAGCGTCCGAGAAGAAAGGCAAAGAGCCTTTCTTTCTGATAATATCCATGCAAGGGTAATGTATCATGAAAAAGAAATGAATTATACGGCAATGTCTACTTTATTTTGTGGACAAGCCTTAACATAATATGTATGTATTTCCAACAATAACTGGGCTTGGACTAACTCTATTCATCTTCGTTATATGATGATAATAATGAGACGTATAATCTGCCGATGGACATTAGGTCCCCATATCCCCTATCATAGCATGCTATAAGGATAAATAGTGCGCAGCCCACATCCAATGGATTCCACCTCACTTTGCCGCGTCTTCGGTCCATCATTTTTGGAGCATTCCTAGGCTGCGTCGACAAGTTTATGTTTGCCTTTAAGAAATCGCTTGCCTCAACGTTAATTTTGCGGGCCAGCCCACTTATGCCCAGCCCACTGCCACTTCAGGTCACACATTTTTTGAGCTACCTACGTTGGTGCTTTCAGTTATTCTACGGCTCTCAACATTCCTACTTCAATCTTGTAGGGAACTTCTGTTTTCATCAATTAAATAGGGTGATCTTTTTACTAAGCCCATAGTTACCTACCACGTTTTAGAGCCGTAAGTAACACTTGGTCGAAGAATTTCGTTTTGAAATATACTGCGGGATATTGAATGAGAAGATATTGTGCTGTCCGGCACTACTTTACTATTGACCTTTTTCTCAAAGTTAGATCCACCCAACTGGTCTAGCTGTCTGTCTCCGTACACATATTCGTCGACCTTGAGCTTAGATCTTGACTGGAGTTTGTATCACAAAGACTATGGTCTTTGTTGATCTACGTTGTTTCTTAAGCCCGACGCATTCAGGGGCTCTACAGACATCAATGAGTATAGTGATCAAGTTCTCCAAGGTTTCAGCCATAATTACTTTATAGTCGGCGAACCGAACGTGGGTGGTATAACTGATATACCTCCTGTTTTCCTGGCTATAATATCCGAAGAATTCAAGAACTCTCCGGAGGCATGTGGTAGACAGTCTAACAGTTACTCCAGTCTCACTGAGTATTGATGCGTTAGTCCGATGCTCAGTCCAAGATATCCCCAACATTTTCCGCCAGGCCCACATTTCGAAGGCATCGATGTGTTTCCTATCACCCAACTTAATTGTCCAGGTCTCGGATGCGTATAAAAATATTAAAAAAACGAGAGCTCGCACTAACTGGTAGTGTAACTGCTATTTTGGTTTTACGCGTGATGTTTCGGTCTCGCCAAATCTTCTGCAGACATCTCCCAAAGCAACCAAAAACAGTTTTGACATACTGCAATGGTATGGGTACTCCTCGCTGCAATATGGTATGGGTCTTGGAGACGAACTGGATGCTACAATATAAGTACCGGTAGTCTACTTGGCTTACTTGTTCTATTGTTTGTTGGTTACTTGTTCTTTGGACACATAGCCCTGCAAACATGGAAGACCTGCAAAAACTTACTGTCTCAGGAAAGTTTGAAAGAAAAAGACCGAGCCCAATGCACTGGACAGATCCAAGATCGGGGCCGTAGGCGGAAGATCGTAAAAGAGAAATTGATGACTTGACAATCACGACCCCCGGTATTGTGGTATCGGCGCAATCGCAAGGAGGAAAAGTCTACTTGATACCGCTGAAAATAATGTAGTATTTGTTTATGAAATATCCATAAACGTCTCGATAGATTCAAATGCTTCATAGGCCACGAACGCTAACCAGAGGGGCAAGTTATACCTCTCGGTCTTCTGTATAACCTGACGTTGCTTGTGCAAAAACCGAAACCAGCTTGTTCGGGAGGCTGGATGTCGTCGAGCCTAAGTATCCACGTGTAATGAGGGATGACACTCGATAGGCTGATATTTTATTTCCTGTCTAAGAGCATTATGTAAATACAAAAAGCAAATACAAAGCTTAGTATTTAGTATTTAACCCATAAGAAATAAGTCTGTTATTCAGTCAAGGCCACGCCGATTTCACGCCGACCATTAGTCGGCGGCGGCGGCGTGGCGAAATAGGTCGGCGGCGGCGTGACGCCGGCGCGGCGCACACGTCTAGTGCAAACTCGTTGAGATATTTTTCTCATTCTGTCCCACGAGCACGTTATGAATTGGAATCCTCTTGTTTGTGCGGAGGAAATGAAAATATGGATTTTTATAAAGCCTTTCGAACTTTTGAATACTTTAGTACTGCTAGAACGGTGTAGAGATTGTAGAAAACAAGAAGTTTCAATAGGAAGGAATTCATATTTTAAATTATATAGCTACCCCAGAACGGAGTACACGAGAACCAAATGTTGCAATATTCCTGCATTGCTGAATGAAACAAAATGTTACAAACAATGCTTCTGTAGTCTCAATATATCTCTATATTTTGAAGGAAAAATATAGACAAGGTCTTACTCGTAATATTTGATGTAAATTCCTTGGTAGTTTTATTTTTCTACAAATCACTATTATAATTTTTTTAATATTACAAGTATCGTAAGTAGAGAAGCGACCATGAAAAACTGATTATAGAAACATTATTGAAAAATAAGCCACATCAAATATTAACAATAATAAAATTAATAAATCACTCAACTACAGTTATTTACACTAATTTAATTTCAAAATGATCATAAAATATTTACAGAATGAGTTTGAATAAAAAGTCAAGTAAAAACTGACTTTTTTTTCTAATGCTAAAAAACCGAAGTATCACATAAGTACGAGCAATAGTGCACTTTATGCGCTTGTCGTAAAAATATAATTGTTTACTGCTCTTTATTTACAAAATGTCAGCTCCATCGGTAACAGAGAGAGAGAGGCGGATCAACTTTTTTATTTCGTCTCTCCTGACAAAGTTAACAGCCCTATTATAGCTGTACACATTTCTGTCGGCATCTTAGGTATTGCGGTGATCGCTGGGCAATGTCAAGGGCGCATACCGGCTGCCGGCTGAATAAGAATAGGTGGAAATGAAATTTGAAGGACAAGGTCGTCGTGCCCTTTATCTGAGTCTTTTGGGTTAAAGATGCATAGGTTTTGGGAAAGTGATAATCGTGACGAAAGTAAAATAAATAAGTATAACTTGTATTGACATTTTTATCAAGCAGGTTACATAGTTGAATAAAGATATCTCATCAAAACCACATAAAAAAATGAGAGGCAAGTTAAACTCATTAGAATTTACAAAACTTTGACTTTTTGTCAATTCCGTGGTCTTTTCATAGAGGGTCCCCTAGCCTAGGAGGTGAGCGGGATAATTTCTTTTACCAAACTTGGGCTTGTCCATTAATCACGTCATACTGTATAGGGGAGGGGTGGGGGTTCAAGAAAAATCACCAATTATCACCATAGGTGAGGGGGGGTCATCGGACAAATCACGTGTAATTCTTTGTTACTCTCGAATCTGCTGAACAGCTTTATAGCCAGTAAAAAAATCTTTACTTTTTCATAAAACACTCCAGAAAATATCACCATTCTAAAACAGGCCAAAATTGTATTACGTGATTAATGGACAAGCCCTAAGCAACTTTTGTCCCCTGGGTGACGTGACTTAATAACAACAAAAAAAGATGACCCAAATATACAAATATTTTCATTAAATAGGTGATCATTATATCAGTTACATTTTGTATAGAAAATAATAGCTTCCCTTACCCCAGTGTTTACTAAAAGATATATATTTCGTTCGTGAAGCTTACAGCGGTGTAATTACTATGCTGATGTCGTTCTGGTACCAGCCCCTATACGTGTAGTATTAGCTAATGAATTTGTAACAGGCTCTTTGCATTTAAATAACAATCGATCGGGTACTTACTGAAATTAATGCTGTGAGCTCCGGGTTTTTGAGCGGCTACGTACCTGTAAACAAAAATAAGTTTTTAACGGACTTCAAAAAAGGAGGAGGTTTATAATTCGAGAATTGGACTTCAAAGAGATCAGTAGGGTACCTAGCAACCATATTTTATTTCAATTAATAGGGTAAAAGGTTTGGGTAGGAAATCCTAACTAGGAACGATAATTATATTTTAATTTGTAGTTCCAGCGTATTCTTGAAGGTCGTTTTATTTTTATTTTTAAAATATTTTTTGTAAAGAAAAATATTTTAAAGGTTACCCAACCTTTCCGCCAAGTTTCATCTGATAAGTCAAGAAAACCGCTGTTTAAAATAACTAAATATATGATACTGACGTGATGTTGTTATTTCATTGAAAAAATATCTCGACTTAGCGCGTTCGACCACCCAAACCTCGATATGATACAAGCCTCTGTAATCGGCTGTACTTTATTTAGTAATTTACTCTAGTAGACAATGAGAGGTCTCGATTGAGATAATTGAATAAACGAACCCAAATTTTAAAGGGTTACATCGTTTCGTTCCCAAGTTCCTGTGGCCTCCGTCTACATCATCAATCATCACACTATCAATCTATCACTATCATCTCTGAAATCATTAGATTGCATTGTCATCCGATATATGTATTAATTTGCAGCTCAGTCAGTCACAGAGATCACCATCATCATCATCACATCATCAGCGTGGGTGTCTATATATGCATTTATAGTTGCTCGTTTGGTCTGAATGCACCTTTGTGCATTCAGACCAAACGAGCAATCGCTATTCTATCCAACGAATCACGAATCACGTTTTGTGTAGCGATTGAATTTCGTAGAGTAGGGGGTTAGAATAGCGAATACTCGTTTGGTCTGCATGCACCTTTAGAATGAACTTTTGAGAGTTATCGATTAATCCTTATTAATATGAGGGTAAGACTCACCATTTTTCCGATAGTCTTAACGTCATACATATAAGGCTCATTTCTAAACTGTCAAATGTTCATTCTTAGAAATCGGCAACTATAGCACTCATGAAGAAGCGTTGCTCAATTTTGGGCTAGTTTGGTTTGTGTAATTGCCCTAAACATTTTAGTTCTTTATATTTTAAAGACAAACGGGTCTTAATCGCGTAAACTTACGTTTAATTATATCCTGACGTTTCGGGCATGACGTTACACCCGTGGTCGCAGTCGGTCATGCCCGAAACGTCAGGATATAATTAAACGTAAGTTTACGCGATTAAGACCCGTTTGTCTTTAAAATATGAGTGATAATCGTGAAAGTTTAGTTCTTTATTTCGATGTGTTCTTTAGACCAGCGTAAGGCGATCGTTGGCCGTGTGGTGACGGCAGGAAGAATACACCCCAACTCTACCCGCGGGTGTCGTAAGAGTCGACTAAGGGATTGAAGTGTCACTGGCCATTTTCGATAACGATTGACGATGGGCAGCAGCGTCATCATAGTGGACACATTACTGCGATCGCCAATCCGCTTGCCCAGCATGGTGATTATGGGCATTTACCTCCTAATGTGTCTATACGCATAGTTAATAGGAGAGGCCTACGTCCAGCAGTGGACTGAGAGAGGCTGATGACGTGACGTGACGATGTTTGCCCCAAATATTTTAGTTCTTTATTTCGACGAGTTCTTTAGACCAGCGTAAGGCGATCGTGGAAAAATTGAGCAAGTCAGCAAGTTTTTTTACACAATTATCGTTTATGTCACATAACTGCAATAACTACATGTAGATCGTACAGTCTAGACTGATTGTTACCTAAATAAATTAAAAGTCCGTACTGTACAACAAACTTGTGTTTTTCTTTAATATAAACACGGTTTCCATTTAAGTTCCAAAGCAAGTAGCATTAAACGTTCAGATAAAACCCACGCATGTTTCCAGAAGGTAAACAAACTCCATACGAGTATTCGGGGTGTTATGAGACTTATGAGTTTTATGTACTCTTGGTTTTTGATGATACGGAGCTTGCTCGTTTGTTCATACAAGTGACACACGTATGAATATGTAGTCATAGTCATAGTCATTTATTTATAATATTCTAAATATTACATGTAATATTAAATGTAAAAAAAAAACAGAATACAGGATATCTCACTCTTACCAGCCACTTAAACCCCCAGAGGTTCTATGTATAGGCATAAGTTACACAGCGGAACTTTTACTTGACTTCAAGTTATCAATAACCTATCATTTTTCAAAAATTTAAAAGTACAAAAAGTTTAAAAAAGACGTGACTAATTAGTGTAAAAATAAAAACTATGACTCCTGGTATACTATCAAGATGTCTCGCTACTGACAGGCTACGCTATTATCGTGATGCAGTATCTACTTAGGGTCCATAACTTAGAATAACAATATCTTACTTATTGTGATACACAAATCAAATTATTTATTAACTAAATATTTTGATTTGTGCTTTTATTTTTCCCCCAATAGTCATAATATATAAAGTTTAAATACTTAACTCAGCGAAAGCTGAGCACGTGGGTTCGATTCCCACCTCAGACGTTGGTGATCTTAGTCATTTTTTCTTTGGTTTA
This sequence comes from Thaumatotibia leucotreta, assembly GCA_025490895.1. Classification (NCBI taxonomy): domain Eukaryota; kingdom Metazoa; phylum Arthropoda; class Insecta; order Lepidoptera; family Tortricidae; genus Thaumatotibia; species Thaumatotibia leucotreta. Next base: position 12,470 of record JALPQI010007021.1, on the reverse strand, counting down.
TGACATGCAATATTTATAATATATCGGAACTTGACAATTTTGAAACATTGGGACCTTTACAGGATTATTGCGGATAATCTAAGAAGTCACTCATTTCATTTTTTCTCGCGTGTTTTAACACTATATACTGTGTCTTAATTCATATCTGTCATGTAACAACGCACCCTTTTAATGGACAAGTCATGTTGGCTAATATCAGCGCGAAAGTTCTTGTGCAAGTACATACTGTGTTTCGTGGACTTATCTCTAACTCAAGAACAGCTGAAGACAATTGGTACACAAATTAATCGAATTTCTATACTATACCTAATACATAAATTGATCATAGTTTTGCAGAAAGTGCCCAAATACTATTTTTTGTGAATCTGACTTCAGCTTTAACACATTGAGTTTGGTCGCTTTCTGCATTGTCGAAAAATCGAAGTTGGTCGTTTTCTGCATAACTATGGTCAATTATAACTCCGTTATACTAGTAAGTAAATATAAATTTATATCATAGCCTAGCATAATCTTGTACAAATCGATCTAGTACCACGGTAAGCACAAGGCTTGTGTTACTAAACGACGACAATATAATGCAATAAATGAAGTACTTAAATACATAAAAAACAATCATGAAAGTGGAACAAATATTTGTGAACACTTAATTAAATAAATGCCTTCGCCAGAATTCGAGCTCGGAACCTCCCGCATTGTAGGCCGGTATATACCTACTAAAAACTCTACAATGCTTATATTTATTTACGAGTAAAAAGTAGTTCAAAGTGTTTATCCTCGTCCTGCCCATTGTGATTTCTAAGGGAAATATTCGGATTTTGTCAAATTATGAAGGAAAAGCCTGTTTAGGTTGAGGTTACACCCAAAATTAATTTATTTTATGTAAAATGTAGAGCAAAGGAAAAGAGACTATATTTCGAAATCCATTAGGTATACATTGCAATAGCTTAAGGCTGGTTTCAGTGTCACGCGGAGCAATATGTATTGAATCCATGGCGCGTTTCAGACTGGCGCGTTTCAGACTGGCGCGGAGGTATCCGCGCGGACGGCCATACATATTGTTCCGCACGGAGAGATCCGCGCGGGTGGTCCGTGCAGGTCCGCGTGACACTGAAACCAGCCCAACCCCCTTATTCATAAACGTTGGCTAACTTAGCAAGCTGCTAATAATTATTTCTCCCTTTTGCTCTTATGGACACATTGTTAAGACCGAAAGGGACAAACAATTATTAGCGGCTTGTTAAGTTAGCAAACGTTTATGAATAAGGGGGTAAGTGTCTAAGGCATCTTACGATCTTACAGTCATCATCAGAATATATCGGGGCGACCACGGTGCTCAAAATATCTGAATATGCACTCTAACGCTATGACAATAGAGGCTAACAGGCCTAGCCATGATGCCATTCCGCGCAATCGAATGCGTTAAGCGATAGGTCACAAATGTATCGAAATGAATCGTACGAAAAGTCACATGTATAGAAATGACATTACATGGTCACGTGACTTATCACTTAAATCATATACGATTGAAGGATGGCTAAGCCAGCTGCTCAGATATTTTTGAGCTCTCTGACCGCTCCTCGCGCCGACTGTAATACCATTTTCTCAAACTTGCAATGAATTTTTTACATGACGTACCTCATCAATCAAGGAAGTACCTACGTAGTTTCGGGTTCTACGAGCGAACAATGATTTAAAGGAATTTCATACAAAATGTCAGGCCTTAGCCTGCAAAGCGCTTTTTGTTTTTAAACGTCAAAGTACGACAGACTTGAATACCTACATGAGACTGATTAGTAACATTTCTTGTTTTATTTCATTACAAGTTTGAGAAAAGCACTATACAACTTCATCCGGGAAAAGACTTGCAGGCCTCATAATTATGTCCATTCTCCCTGCAAGACCATACTTCTCAAGTTTTGCAGTAATATACTCTTACTATTGTTAGCATTGCGACATACAAGTTCAGTGTACTAACACATACTGTATCCTAACCGCCGTAACGTGCCACAGTAATGGAAGAATCGTGTTCAACACCATTCAGCACAACCTTTCTTCGAAGAGCAAATACTGCATTAGATTTTATTGTGGCGATAAAGAAATCGGCGCAAATGCTTCGTAAGCTTGGATATTTGATTTGGGCAATCACGTTTCGCTAAGTACCTATTTGGCTTGGATTTTGTTAAGTGCAAATTCAGTATTATCGAAACCTTATTTCGTTGGATTGATTTTTCAGCAGGCTTATGGTAGCCGTCTTTTTATCAGGATAAAATTTATACAAATTTTCGGGGACAATAATAAGTAGACAAAACTTTAGCTTGAACCGTTAATGGCTCAACAATCTTGTATACAATCACTACAATCAGTTTACCATATGTACAGTCGACGTCAAAGATAACGTTACGGTTTAGGTGCCAAAAATATATTTACACGACTTTAGTGTCTTGACATAAAGGTTGTGTAAATATATTTTTGGCACCGAAACTGTAAAGATATCTTTGACGTCGACTGTACAGTCGCCATCAGATATATTTTAGCGTCCGGAGCGTACAAAAATATCTGAACACGCCTTTATTGCCATAACATACCTATTCGAACACATATAAGAACTAAGACACACATCACATCACATCATCAGCAGTATCTCAGTCCACAGCTGGACTCCTATTAACCATGCAGTCACTGGCTTCTAATAACTATGTGTATAGATGCATTAGGAGGTAAATACCCATGTGCTGTGCAAGCGGATTGGCGATCGCAGTAACGTGCATCACTAGTCTTCCTTCAAAGAAATGGTCAGTGACACGTCAATCTACCTACGCCTATTTACTCACTCTACATGCACCTATTTTCGATCTGTCTGGCCCCAAGGTTGACTGGTAGAGAATGCCTTATGGCATTAAGTTCGCCTTTTTGTACTATTTATTTGTGCAATAAAGTTTAAATAAATAAAGAAATCTCTTAGTCGAGTCGACTCTTACGACACCCACGGCAAGAGGTGGGGTGATGACAAATGATAGGTATTCTTACTGCCGTCACGACACCATACGGACGAACTAAGACAACAACGGATGTTCTGATATTTATGGGCATCTCGACCGTACCGAAACATCAGATGGCGACAGTTTATCGAGTGCACTCCTTGAATTGTCCAGTTAACGTGGCCATAAACGCTGGACGTCCGTAAACTCGCCTGTGACCGTTTAATTTACAGCCAATCTCAACCACACTTTAAAGCTCACGGGCAATATAAATAATTCACTTCGGCGTTTCCTCACTATCACACAATTTGCAATGCTGATTATACGGACACGTTGAGCGAGAATAAGATTGTACACATTTTTTTATAGGCCGTGTGGTGACGGCAGTAAGAATACATTTGTCATCACCCCAACTCCTCCTGCGGGTGTCGTAAGAGTCGACTAAGGGATTGAAGTGTCACTGACCATTATTTTATAAAAGATTGATGATGGGCGGCAGCGTCATAATAGTGGACACATTACTGCGATCGCCAATCCGCTTGCCCAGCGTGGCAATTATGGGCATTTACCTCCTAATGCGTTTAAACGCATAGTTTAATAGGAGAGGCCTACGTCCAGCAGTGAACTGTCATAGGCTGATGATGATGATGATATTTTTGCACTTGAATGTACTCATACCCACAAATAAATATAAGTATCCTTCTTTAATATGAAGGATGAGCATTTAATTAAAGCCCCCGCCAATGTTTTATGAGAAAAATAATCCACGTTTATTTTCCCTCTATTTTCTATAAAAACACTTACAGCCCAGCCACACGTAAAGGTCAACGGATACCCCACATTCCACAAAACTTTATGGTCCGTAAGATATTCCCCGCTACAAGAGTACAAGCAACAACAGGTGCGGTCATTAAAACCGCTATGTCAAGCAAACGAAAGTCCAAATTCGCATAAACAAGATGTTTATGTCAGTTCCAAGAAATACGTGGAGGCGGCAGTTATGAAAGAAAGTGTCATAAACTGTCTCAACGTCTCAAACGTCGAAAACGCCATACGTTGTTGGTTTTCTTAAAGCATTATTCAGTGCTCGCGAAGCGAACGCGTAGTGGACTTACGAGGAACTAAATTTCCTTTGCGTCTGGAAAAATGTGGTAAATGCTGGGATTGCATTTTTATCGCAATATTCTGTTGGAGAAACAGATTTTCCTTGTTGTAAACGGTGTTTTATGTTTATGCTAGTTCTATTCACTAGAAGTCACAACAGATACACCTGTATAATAAATTAATTTGTAAATTATAATATTTAATAGGTACCAATCTAGCATACATGCACATGCACATGCAGATGATATAGTGATACTTACGAGCGGAAATCACACAAATACAGTATGTGATGTCACCCGCTCCGCGCTAGCTATCGTGGAACGCTGGTGCAACGAAAACGAACTCACGGTTAATCCCAAAAAGACAGAGCTAGTGATGTTCACCAACAAAAGGAACTTGGGCAACTTCCGCCTGCCCAAACTATTCAATACAGAGCTCCAACTATCAACCGAGGTAAAGTACCTGGGGGTTACGATAGACAGTAAGTTGAAATGGAGTAATCACCTCAACAATAAAATCGATAAAGCTACAGTCGCATTTTGGCAATGTCGCAGGATGGTGGGTAAAACTTGGGGACTTACACCCAAGATCATTCTGTGGCTTTACCAAGCAGTAATCCGACCAATAATAAGCTATGGTGCAATAGCATGGTGGCCACGGACCAGGCTATCCACCGTCGCTGACAAACTGCAACGACTCCAGAGGCTTGCCTGTATGGCAGCCACGGGCAGCATGAGGACCACTCCCACTGCGGCCCTGGAAGCCCTACTGAACCTACCGCCGCTACATCTCCACATACAACAGGAAGCGTTGGCGACAGCGGTACGTCTCAAAAAGTCAAATCTCTGGAGACCGCCCCGGGTACCACACACCGAAATCCTCTACTAGGCTATAGGTAAGGAACCGCTCATAGAAGCGGTGACCGACAGGATACCCAGGCAGTTCGTGTTTGACAAGAAATACAAAATACAATTACACGAGGACCCCCACGAAGGTCTCAACTCAAAAGAGTTGCGGATCTTCACGGACGGGTCCAAAACAAGGTCAGGTACTGGCTCTGGAGTATTTTCGGAGGACCTAAACATACATATCTCTACACCATTAGGGGCCTACAACACTGTCTTCCAGGCGGAGTGTATGGGCATCATAATGGCAGCATACGCAATAATCTCAAGGAAGGTAATGGACTACCCCATCCGTATACTTTCTGACAGCAGATCAGTACTACAAGCCCTGCAGAGTTACACTATAACCTCGGGGCTAATTTACGAATGTCACAAAGCACTGTCGGGTTGCAAAGCACAGACAGTCCCCTATGCAGAGCCTGCTTGGAGGAGGAAGAGACAGCCGCCCACGTCATTCTCGTGTGTCCAGGGGTGGCAGAATACCGGGCACAACACCTCGGATCCCCGAGGTCTCTCCCAGAAGTCGTCGGCAACATCAAGGGTCTGCTAGGCTTTCTGGTAGAGCTGGGTTGGCAAGAGTAGTGCCGACAACCCATCACGCAAAATAGGCGCAAAATTTTTGACGTCGAGTTGCGGAAATTTAGCCCGCGCAAACCTATAACCTATAGGTACCAATCTAACTAGTTAAACAATAAGCATGTAAATTGATGTGGCATATGCCGTAAGAGTGTGCATGTCATGCTGTCTACGTAGAAGTGACGTCACGCAGCAAAAAGTTTCTAATTTGACTTCTAGTAATAATTAACCATTTATTCAATTCAAGACAAAAATTTAAGACCTCTATTATCTGCATAGGATTCGATTTAACAACAAAATGCGAAATCCATCATTTGCCAAAACCCGATATCGTACATTTTGCAGGTCCACTGAAGCATTCTTGCATCAAAGGCATTTCTATATTCGCAAACTTAGCTGGAATAGTTCAATTAATAACAATAGGTAATTAGGTACCTATAAATAAAAAGTTTGTTCATCGACGTAGTTAGAAATTAACAATTAAAACATTCTAGAGATAAAACGTTAGTAGAAATTCTATTATATCTGCTAATCAGCAACGAAATTGTTCCAAAATTTTCAATGTCCGATCATGATTCATAACAGACAAACCGTGATAATTTCAATGGTTATTATTCCGTGAACTAAAACCGATTTAACTAACCCTTCTAAACTTCAGACCAAGGAAACCCAAGCCCAACTAAACTTCAACTCCTGTCGTTAAAAATTAAAAGCATCCGCAGAATTAGTTTAGCAAGAATCCGCTGAACTCAAAATGATCGGTGGAATCGGCATTCGGCGTATTGGGAAAGTTTTCAAGTACCTATGCTGGGAACTTTACTGAGATATAAAAGGATATCTATAAAATAAGAATGGTCTTTAGCGAAAGACAAGAAAGTTTGGGGAGCAAGTACAAACACTAGAACAAATCGTAAATGGCGATCATAATGTCGATCGACTCGCTGCGACTTGGACGAAGCAACGCAACGCAATTTTCAGCCGATCGCCCGTCAACAGATGGGGGAACGCCCTAACTTTTTAGGGTTCCGTAGCCAAAATGGCAAAAACGGAACCCTTTTAGATCCGCCAAGTCTGTCTGTCCGTCTGTCACAGCCGATTTACTCGGAAACTATAAATTATGTATAATTGAACTTATACTACATTGTAAAAAAAATTGGTGTTGGGGCCCTTCACACATGTAACTGAGGGATAGATTTTTTTTCGATGTATATACCTAAGCGTGTGGGGTATCAATAGAAAGGTCTTTGAAAATGATAGCAAGGTTTATATACCCACATTTTTATTTTAAGCGAACCATTTTCGAGATATTAGCTCTCAAAGTCTGAAAAATGTGTCCCCCCCTTCTATTTTTTAAATTACGTTATAAAATTAAAAAAAAAAATGTTATGCATATTAACAAGCTCATCAACTATTTTCGGTTTAATGAAATTATCTCTTATAATTTTGAGGTAAGTAGGTTGATTTAACTGTATTTTTTAAAGACAAACTCATAATGGTACTTGGCCGGTTTTTTGTATTAATTTTATTTTTAGTATTAAACTACTCAACAGAATCCTGAGGAGGATTCCACGTTATCAAATTGTATGCAAGAAACAAACCACAATGATACTCATATATGTATATGACCGTTTTTTTTTTTATCATTTATTACCACAAAAACATTCAGCAATTCAGTAGCATTCCGTCACGTTCTAATAAAGTGAGTAAACAATATATGGCATAATCATCATGTCCAGCACATCAGACGAAAGACGTCCACTGCTGGGCATAAGGCTGCTCCAAAGATTGCCACAATTACCGGTCCTGCGCCACCCGCATCCAGCGGACTCCTGCGACCTTCACGATAAAGGACCAAAACTCTACCATTATAGGGTCTCGGAAAGCTTAGCACTAGTGAGGTAACGGAGTTCTGCTTCCGCTTCTGTTTCTGCGGAACTTCCGTTTTGTTTTACACATGTGCTTCTGTTCTGGTTCTGTTATTTTTAAAACAGAAGTCATAGCGGATGTCGGAACCTAGCGCGACGGTGACACATGAGCGGCGTACATCCAAAACTAACAGGTTGATACCTGGGTCGCGTTTTATGAAGTTACAATTTACAATTTTGCTGTTTGTCTCTCTTTCTAGCTAATATGTGCGTGCGTAAGAGAGGCAAAGAGAGAAAGAGAGGCAGTCATTCGCTCATTTTTCCGATTGCCATCTCTCTACCTACCCTTAACATCTCGTCTACTTAGCTCTCACTCAAGTTCCGCTTCTGGTTCCGGTTCTTTTTTCAGTTCCGCTTCTGCTTCCGCTAAACTAAATTCAAAACTTCTGCTTCTACTTCCGCTTCCGTTAAAACACATCCGTTACATCCCTGCTTAGCACATACATGATTGGTGCGACAATATAACGCCGCGTGATAGATTTCCCGTCTTTTACTGATATGTTTATAAAAGTGGGATGCATAGTTTGTCGCCGCGAAGTACTGTCACATCATATTCTAACCCTGCCTTACAGTAGCCGTACCATGAGTTGGAAAGTAAAGGATACATTAGGTTTTACTCGATATGTAAAGCATTCTATCGCGCTCGCACTTATATATTGAAGAGAGCGCGATGGCTTGCTTTATCTACGTATCGGGAAAAACCTAACATCACCGATACTTGCAAAATGGTACTAGGTTCACATCTATTTGTAAAAGTTAATACCAATTTCATTCAAAACAGAATTGCTCATCCTCAAGCTTAAACTCGTGTATTCAATTAAATGTTTGTGTTGAACGATGAAATTGACAACAGATTTATTTGATTCATTTCGTATTTATATTCGAAATTATTATTTTACCCGAATCTAAGCCAATTAAGAATTTCTACCGAATTAGACATACTCTGGCATCTTTTACAGTTATTTTCTATTATTGAATTATTTGAAACAGAGAAATACGAGTATTTTTATATAGAAGAGTGTAATTAGTCGTAAAGTATTTAAATTTGCAGTGAATTATTTTACAGAAGTTTTAAAACAGTTTCGTGAGACATAATAGTAATAAATATAATTTAACGGTTAAACTCACTGCGCGACACATGTTTCAGAAAGCCTATTAGGTCTCCACCAAAATCTTATTATATTTATACCGAAGTGTTTTAACAAGCCACATCAAAATCGCTTTCCTTCTTTTTAATGCTAAAAACCGTAATCCAGGATATGAAACCAGCCAGCACGGCAAAGCCTCATTTTAAGCCATTCCACGTCACGTTGAACCTCACGAGTATTATGAATACTGCCACTCATAACTTCTACATTCAACCCGCCTACAATGGGCGGTTGAAAGCCCGACCTAATTTAAAAGTCCTGATTTCTACCTGAGTACCAGTGTGACCCGAATCCGTTAATTTGTAAGCCATTGTAGTTTATGTATATGTTAATAGCAATAGGAATTCAGGAATTCATTGTATATCATTGTAGCAATAGGAAGTAGGTATACAGGTGATTCATCTAATTGCTATGGTTGTAAGAATATGAACCAGGAAGTACAGATGTTTGGGGTCCCTTCAGGTACCCCAAACATCTAGCATCAGTAGTTACTCGTTACATTACACTTCATTACAGGTACAGTAACAAACACTAGTATCCTCTACGGCGAGGGTTGCTGTTGCTATAGTATAGTTGCTAATTTTCACAAAAAAAAAACCGAGCGAAATTAAATTTTTCTGTTGGCACACTTCGCACCTACATTTTTAGGATACCGTAGCCAAAATCGCGAAAACGGAACCCTTATAGATTCGTCATTTATTTATTTTATTTATTTATTTAATTATTTTATTTATTTGGGGCATCAACAGCAGTACATGAAAAATTTACAAAAACTGAATGTACAGTAAACAAAGCCAATAAAAGATGTCCACAAAAATACAATGAACATGCAATAACAAGATATGGCGTGCGTATTTATACTAACTAACATTATCAACATAAGTTTCAGTTATAAAGTTTGCATGTACGTGAGTGTGTTTGTTGGTGTTGTGTAAGTGCATGAGTGAATGGTTTATTGTGAGATTAGTGTGATGTAGCTAATTAATTTAAGTAAATAATGATCACCAAATGATAATTATTACTTAATACTTGTCGCCCAGTCGTGATTCCATTAATAATGAACGGACACGAGCTTTTAGAGTCCCTTTAGTGCAGTCAAAAAAGTCTATACAGTTAAATTTATTATTATAAAGTTTTAAAATACGATTAATAGGGGAATTTTGCGCATATTTAGTGTGAACTCTCGGAAGACTAAAAAGACAGCGTACAGTATTACGCGTTCTAATAGACGGCACCGAGAAATGAATCTGCGACAGGAGTGATGAACTGTCAATACTTCCAGAGAGGATATCGTACAGTACACACATATCGAGCAGAAGACGTCTGTCGGCAAGACTCAGCAAGCGGTGACGAAAACACCTGGACTCATAGTTACTATCCCATTTTTTAGTGCGGAAGTTCAGGTGGCGCAAGAAACACCGCTGAATTTTTTCAATTTTATCTTTGTAGATAAGGTAATGAGGAGACCAAATACAGCTGGCATACTCTAGCACGCTTCTGACATAGGCGTAATAGACTGCTTTGATGCAAGCCACGTCATCGAAATCGCCGCAAACACGAATTACAAACCCCAGATTCTTATAAGCGCGGTTTACAATACTATCAATATGTTGGTCATAGCTTAATTTAGAGTCGAGAATTACACGTTCTATGGCTTCACCGCCGATATTATATTGGTAATATATTGGACAAGGACTGCGCGTAAAAGAAATATGGGCACATTTTGTATATTAACATTTATACGATTGATGTTGTAATATACAAATAAGCGATCCAGATCCTCTTGTCTGTATGTACCTACGTCTGTCACAGCCGATTTACTCGGAAACTATACTGCCGTGCAATTCCTAAACCACAGTAACTGCCAATTTTCCGATTTTTGGTTTATTGGTGATCTATAATCAGCAAATCAAAACGCATAATCCCAATCGATCGGTTTTTAATTTGGAAAACTGGAACATGGAAACTCGAAACCCCAAAAGCAGTAAGTGACTAGTTTTTCCTGCACAATGCAATATAAAGCGCAGTAAAATGGTCTACGGCTACGGTTTTTGGGCTGATACTGACTAAAACGCAGTACAGGTGTAGATTTTTATGATTTTTAGCATGTAAACTCATAGTATCTCGTTTATAAAGATACTAATTAAAACACAGTATACATTTTTTATGCTAAAAGTGTTGTACTGCGTTTCCAGTTTCATAGATTAATAAGCATAATTACTAGTTAAGATGCAGTAGGAATAAAATAACGATATTTAAAGTGGTACACTACTGTTCAAATAAGTATGGTATTGCCATCTAAACTGCAGTAACAAGTTCATTAATGTACACATTGTGCTGTATGTTGTATTACTTTCAATAGCAATAATACTAGCTAAAGGACAGTAGCACCCCAAGGGGCAGTATTTTTATGTTATTTGACTATTTTAACTGCATTTAGACGTTTATTTTAAGTGGCAAATTTGAGTTAGTTCCATCTCGGACGTTCCTTGAATGGTGTGTTTAAACCAAAAGAGCATTCGCTGTTCTAGCGCCCGTTCTACGAAATCAACCAATCACGTTTTGGTACCGATCGAATTTCGTAGAGTGGGAGGTTAGAACAGCGAATGCTCTTTTAGTTTGAACGCACCTGAAGAGAGCTTATAGTGATATCGTTAGAACATCCTGTTTAGGTAGTAAAATCTGTCTGTTGATAAACGAATAAAAACTTATGTAGTTAAACACATAAAGGTATTATTTCCTAATTATTAGGTTCTTAAAAGACAAAAAAATAAAATTCTCTTTAGTTTTTACACATTTAATTTTGCTATGCGAGTTATGGTTCATAGGCGGCGGTATCGTCTTATTAAGCAATGCCTTGCCAACAAAATATCATCGTTATGTCATAATAATTATTGTTACATTTCTTCTTGATTGCGGTACCTCGCCGTAACGTATGAAGTAGATTATACATATGAATTATACGAATACCGCCAATAGCGGTCAATAATCGAGTATTTAGAAATTTGTATTTACCTGTTTTGGGATTCGATAAGATTGCTACATACTCTTTGGTTTAAGTTTCTTATACGGTAATTCCAGATGCATTTAACAAATTTCTTTATGTTAGTTTAAATTCAAAGCTAAACATAAAATATGAAAGTAAATTCTTAATCATTTCTTTAATGAATTTTTACATAATATATACGGTGTTATTAAATTAGTCACGGATATTTAAGGGAACTGAACAAAAAAGAACATTATAATTTATTTTCTAAATAATCATCCCCTATGTAATATCCTGTCAAGATATTCGTTTAACACTGTCACTGTGTTTTTGTCATGGCCTTATTAAAGGCCTCCACAAACTGGCCGGCGGTTCTAGAATTATGACTAAAGAGGTTTCATTTATTTATCTTATTAACAGGGTGCTTTAAAGAAGCAAATTTTTTTCCTAGTTTTTCTCCAAAAAAACATAACAAAACCTATAACGTGTCATACATAAATATACTCCAGAAGCGGAGTACTATTGTAGTAAAAGGTCATAATTAATGACAATTTATTCTTTTATAGGGTTTTGTATTATAATATACAGTATTCTAATGACTTTTTGAATAATTGACTGACACGAATACGTAAGAAATTATATTTATTAAAATTAATCGTAGAAGTGCTACGCCATAATCAGTCGTGAGCTTACTCAATGAAATCAAATGTAACGCTAAATATAATGTGCCATTTCCTATGATTACAACCGATACTGGTACCTTTAAGTTGATTGTTATTTCACAGCTTAAGAAAATGTGGTAATAACCTTAATTTTTTGTCTAATTTTTGTATTATTGACGACAAATC